>PVIC010000562.1:0-70991 GCA_004025085.1 Thryonomys swinderianus | reverse complement strand
CGGCCCGGCCCGGCCCCGAGGCCCCTCCCGCCGCTCCGCCCTCGTCCTCCGCCCGGCAGCCGGGCGCCGGCCGCTCACTTGAGCAAGTCCTTGGACTCCGCCGAGAGCCGGGCCATGCTGGCGGTGGAGAGGGCGGAGAGGTGCGGCGGCGGCGGCATCTGGCAGATGGTGCAGGGACAGGGCAGCCCGGCCCAGTGCTGGAAGCCGCTGCCCAGCTGCAGCGCTGGCGGCGTGGAAGGCGCCTTGAGCAGCGAGTGGGGCGGCCGGATGGTGCCGAGGGCCGGCAGCGAGGCGGCGGACAGCGGGGACGAGGCGCTGCCGGACGACAGCGCGCCGCCCAGGATGGGGTGCGCGGGGTGCACGGCGCCGGCCGCGTGGGCCGGGTGGCCGGCCGAGTGTCCCACCGTCCCGCAGTGGAAGGCCGCGTGGTGGCCCCCGTAGATTTCGCCCACCAGCCTCTTCATCTCCTCCAGGGAGCTGGTGAGCATGAGGATGTAGTTTCTGGCCAGCAGCAGCGTGGCGATCTTGGAGAGCTTGCGCACCGAGGGCCCGTGCGCGTACGGCATGACCTCGCGCAGCCCGTCCATGGCGAGGTTCAGGTCGTGCATCCGCTTGCGCTCGCGTCCGTTGATCTTCAGCCGCAGCTGCTGCAGGTCCTGCTCCGACAGCTGCTTCTTGATCTTGTACTTGCTGCTCTCTCCCGCGGCCTTGGCGCCGGTCCGCGAGAGGCTCTCCCCGGGCATCTTCTGCACCATGTCCCCCTGCGTGGACGAGACCGAGTTGAGGCGGCTCTCGGGGTGGTGGTGGTGGCGGTGATGGTCCCTCAGGTACATCTCATCCATGTCCGGAGAGGAGGCTCTGCTGGAGACAGAGCTCGAATCAGAATTCATTTTATTACGGGGGATGCGGCCCTACCGCGGGGGAGGCTTTAGGCGGGAAATTAAAGAGAATCTTGAGTTAAAAAAAAAAAAAATACTGCGCACTGCCCGGCAACCCACTTCTCCGTTGCTAGACGTGAGAAGAAAAGCCCAAGGCGGCTCTGCTCCGCCCCGCCTCTCCCTCCCGCTCTGAGTCTCTCTGGTGAGGCTGCTTCCTGGACAGCTATTTGGTGTGTGCTTAAACTAACCTCACGCTGAAAAAGAGGGGCTTTTATAGGGCTGCGGCGGAGAAAAGAGACAAAAGGAGCCCTCCTATCTACCCTGGGCTGGTTGGGATGACGTGCCATCATTCAGGGCGGTGCGCTTTGCTGTCCCAGTCAGCAAGGATTCCTATTCATATTCATCGAGGGGCCGCTCTGGGACACCTCCGCCGCGGACCGCTAGGAGCCCCAGGCACAGGCCCTCTGACTGACACGCACCGCTCCCGCTCTCTCCGTCCACGGTTTTAAAAAAACTTTCTTCCACCCCACCCCTTTCCCGATGCCCCTGACCACATCTTCAACCTGAGGCACCGGAAGGAGGAGCGCCAGCCGCGGCCCAGGTTCCTGCGGGTCTGGAGAGGAGAACGGAAACAAGCAGCCCCCGGTGTAGGGCAGCAGGGACACCACGCAAGGGTCCGAGCAGAGGTGTGGGCGGAGGGCAGGTGCCGTCGGCGGGGCCCAGGGAGGAGGGGGGCTGGGCGCCCCAGGTTGGCCTGCTGAAGTTTCCATTAGTTTTCTAAGCAAGGACATGCTGCTGACACTGTTAATTTTGTTTACTGGGCCCTGCTGGTGCCGTTACAAAGGGACGCCCATGTTTAGGGACGTTTTTCCCCCTCTCTGTTGTAGGGAAGGGTCTCTCATTTGTCTTCCCTGTCCTTTGAAGGAAACAGGTTGCAGGGTGGGGACTTGGCTTGGAGGTCCTGGTGCCTACCTTGGAAGTGCAAGGTCTTGAGTTCGATTCCCAGGATTGTTTAAAGAATTTCGTTTTATACAATTCTTTAACTGAGGATCAGCAAAGAAGGGCAAACCCTACTGTTACAAAAGCAGCAACTTGGGAAAGCCAAAGGGAGGAAAGGAGAGGGCAGAACAGGAAGGGCCTTGGGGGGATCTCAGAGTCTGAGGAGTGTCGTTAGGCTCCCGAAAGGACGCTGGGCGGGCCTCGCCTAAGCTCGGCAGGGCCACGTCTGGTCGCAGCGCTGACAACAACCCTGGCCCAGCAGCAGCTGGCCACGAGAGGAGACCCGCCCGGCCTCCGGGTCGCATGCTGACCATCGCTCTGTGTGCTTCTGGGCCGCGGTGGACAACGCCAGGATCCGAAGAACCCCTTGGGCGCGCGCGCCTGGGCCCCGCAATCAGGAACAGGATGGGGGGGGGGGCGCAGCGTTGCTGTCACGGAGGTGGACGCAGATTCTCCTCCCCCCTTGCTGGGTTTGTCTGTGGAGAAGTCAGTCTTGCAACCCGGGGGCAGGAAGGCGGCACCGGCCGTGGGCTCCGCGCCCCCTGCTTGGTAGAGCCAAGGACGAGCTGGGTTAAGGCTCACCGTCGTCCTCTTGGAAAGGGCAAAAGCGAACCAGCCCTGGAACCTCGGGCCGTTCGCACCTCTGCGCCCCGGCGTTCCGAGGGCAGGGAGAGGAAGCCCCAGTTTCCCTGGACGTGCACGGAGCGTCTCCGTGAGAAGGACGAGTGCCCAGGCCCTGAGGTCGCGCTCCCGGCTCTCGCTCTCGGAAGCTCTGCACGCTGACGCAGTAGCGCGGTGAAGGAGCGGCGGAGCCGCCAGACTGCCCGGGAGGCAGCACTGGAATGCATGTTTTTCTGCTCCGAACTTAGCTTCTGTGTAAAAGGAAGAAAACACCAACAGCCCGTCCTCAGGGTCAGGATGTCAATGACCTTGAAGACTGGACACAAGCCTCTGACTGCATCCACCTTGGTGGAAAGAAAACTTTTTAAAACGAAGAATCCAAGAGATTTGATTAAGTGTGGAAAGATGACGATCAAATACACATCTAATTTCTAACAAAAGGATTTTCTTTTAAAATAAATTCACAAGACTCCCGCATTTTAGCTAAGATAGTGGCATCTCGCTGTGCTTGGGAGAAAAAAGGATCCAGAACGTCTGCATTCCAGGTGATGGGCAAAGCGTGGGGAGGCGGCCAGGCACAGCCCTTCCAGAGGCAGTGGGCTGGGGGGAGGAACGGAGCTCTCCACTGGAAAGGGGCTCGGTGGTGGGGAGGGCTCCCAGGTCCTGGGTGGTCCCATGGTCCTCTTGGGCCCCCTAAAAACCCATGGGTCTTGCCATGCCCAAACTTAAAATGCTGTGCTTGAATTTTGATTTCGAAGTAGCAAACTGAAATGAGAGCAAAAGGATTTCAAAAGAAAGGGGTAGAAAAGTCTATGCCTCTGCAAGGTCTATCGACCTACTTAAAAGTTCCAGTTTTCTCAGCTGGACAATGAGCAATGAAGTTTAAAGTGTCTTCAAGTTTGTCACAAAGGTAGCAGCGATGGGAAATAGAAGGGGAAAGGGTAGAATACACCTCGGAAAAAAGGCAGAGCCACTCACTCGCAAGGCAGGAAAGACGGTCAGATTAGACAGATGCCACCAGAAGCCTCTCTGCTTAGGCCAGATCTGCGGTAGGCCAGGAAGCGGCACCAAGGCTTGGCCTGAATGGGACACACACACACACACACACACACACACACACACACACACACACACTTTTAACTGCAGAAACACAAGGGCTCCTGAAATGGGAGATCTGAAGTGTCCAGCCCAGCCCTCCAGACTTCTGCCTCCTGCTTTCCCCAAACTCTGGGTGTGAGCTTGAGAAGGACTTTGGTCCAGCACCCGCCAGATAGACACTATTGGTGAGGACTTTTAGGAGTCCCAGCCCCACCACCACCACAGGACAGTTCCTCGGTCCCCCACTTTGCATCCTTCGAGGGACTAAGAACTAGAAGGAAGGAGTGGGGGGTGAAAGCAGCACAGCTTTGCTTTCTGCACGATGGGCTGATCCTTTCCAGGTGGAAGGGCAGCACCACACGCAGCTGGCCTTTCAGTGGGGCTTCCACTCTGAGAGTTCAGGGGCAATCCCAGCTCAGATCCGACACCGGAACCACAAATATAAGAAGGAGCAAGCCTGATGGATGCTCCAGGACCCTGTGATTTCTTTCTGGAGGGCCTCTGCCTCCTCCTACAGGGGCAGTAGAAAGGGGAGATTAAAAGCCTGGAGTGGCCCGAGCTGCATGCAGCAACCAGAAGAGGCCACAGCGAGACAAGTGCCTTGACCTTGGCCTGGGCCAGAAGCCCCTCCAGAGAGCTGGAGAGCCAAGAGCTCAGTGGATGTACCTTCCAGGGCCACAGCCCGCGCCGCTGTCAGGGGAGAGCGTCTTGGGTAGTCCCTGCAACAGGTGGAGCATAAGGCCAGTAGGCTGCTTCCTGCCTAGTCTGTATTGGCTTTGGGCAGAGCCTGGGAGTCTTCCAACCTTCCTACTACACGTGAAAGCTGCGGGTCCTTGTGGGGTCCAGGTTGGGGAGTCGCCCAGGGGTCCCCAGAGCACACAGAGTCAGCTCTGTAGTGGAAGCTGGGTGCGGCTCCCGCTGGATCACAGCTCCAGAGGCTGTCCTGCTTTTCCCAACACCTCCCTCTGCCCCCATCACCAGAGAAGGCCCCTTACTCACTGCCCCCTGCCCAGTGTGTGCCGCTCGGTGCCAATGCCCAGCGCTTCGCAGCTCCAGCGCTGAGTTCCTCTCCAGCATCTGTTGGCTCTGCCCGAGGCTGCGGTGACTCTGGCTCAGGAGCGAACCCCCACTCCGCCCCCACCCCTTGCAAGAGTCCAGCAGCAAATGTCGCCAGGGCTGACCTGTGGAGAGGCTACTTGAAGAGGCAGGTCACTCAGAAGCGTCCAGGGTTCCGTTCCCCCTCAGGACTCAAACTTGACCCAGAAACTTCTCGGAAAAGCAGGGTGCTGTTGAAAGGACCTCACATTTCAACCTTTCTGAGGAAACAAAAACCAATAAACAAGAAGATAGACAGGAAAACACACATTTCATGTCCAGTCCTGTGTAACCATTGAATAACCTCAAAGTAGTTTTAGTTGACCACAAGTGGACTCTCATATAAACAGGGTTTTTTTGGTTGTTGTTTTTATATTTATTGTTATTATTTTTAACACAGTAAACCAGTAATTCCACAAGGCAAGTAGTCTTGGGGAGCACACAACTTTTTGAACAACTAAAATCAACATAAATCACAGCCATACTGAAACTCTTATTGCATCCCCACATCAGTCTCTGAATCCCTGCATTTGGACACCCAGGACAAAATTCCAGCAATTAGATAGGTGCTACAAGGAAGGCTCTAAGAAGTGAATCTGAATGTACTGTCTAAAGCCTTTGTGTTTTCTGAGTTTCCCTGTTTTTTAAATAACATCAAAAAATATACTGATCTGCCCAGTGTCTCCCTTTCCTCTTGATTAAAATGGAACTCTCCTAGAGGAAAATAGTAGAGATTGAAGGACTCACAATGTTATGGGACTGTAACGACTGCTCTTCGAAATGCTGGATGTAAGGCCAGAGGGTGCCAGGAAAGCCTCCAAATAACATAAAATGATGAGATGCTAATTATGTGAATATATAGACAGTTAATGCCCTGGCAAAAATAGAAGTTTGATTTTAATGATGCATGAGCAGGAAGGCTGGCTACAACACACAGATGCATGATAATTGTTTAAAGATTCACTGAAGTCAAAGGCAATAGAACTTCCAGGCTTCATGTATAGGACTGTGCTCAATAGTTAACATATTTCAGTATTCTTTGCTTTCTTTCTTTTTTTCCTAGGAACATCTGCTCATTTGCCAAAAGCTTAACTGAGTTTTCCTTCCATAGAAAGCATACAAAAGTAGGAAGCATAGACACAGTTTTTCTCAAGACTAGAAAGTTTAGGCTCATTTAAATAACACTGTGATCAATCATATAAATTGATGAATTATATTAAAATTTGCATACTTACACACAGTCTTGGCATGTGCCCTGACACTTTGGATTTGTGGCTCCATTAATACTGATACTTTAAGAACCACTAAGCAGATGATTTTTAAGCAATATTTCATTGTTATTAATCTACTTTCTTGGGAATTGATAGAGTCATGGTACAAATTTGGCATCTTAATATAAAAGTAGCACACAAACTAAAATTCTGCTGTTTGCTTTCGGGGAATAGATGGTCATCTCCTTGGTATATTGTGGTACATAATTAAACTGAACACATATTTCTATATTCTGTGTTGAAGTGCTTAAGGAATTTTATTTTAGAGATAGTTATCTTATATAACATTAATTTTTTCATTTTGTGTTCAGTAGTATTCATGTATATATATGAAGCACATAAATGCATAGATCCTACAAAGAAATTAAGATATAAGAATCAATGTTTAGAGGGTTAAAGCAGATTAAAGAGATGTTTACATTTACAATAGCAGTGTAATTACACTGACCATTTAGTACATGCACCCCGAGTTCTCCAATTTACATGTCTATTTGCATAAAGTCAAAGGCATGATAATATTAATGTGAAGCATTTTAGTTCTGAGTTAAAATAACATTCTTTGGATGTGGTAAAGACAAGTGGAAACATACAGCTGCTTGTAAGTAAAGTGCAATTTGAAATGTTCTCTCATTGATTTCTACCAAATATAGATTCACAAACATTATTTTGAGAAATTAAGAATCCTGCTCCTAAATCTTGAAAAGTCAAAATGACATTTTCAAAAATTAACCTTTCAGTGGTTGATTGATTTTACATAGAATTATGGTTCAGATAAGGGGAGGCCTGCTTTACCATTTTTGCCAAATAGCAATGTAACTTGTAGTTCTTTCTCATTTGTACTCTGACTTTTTCCATCTATAGATGTTTTTGTTTGCATTACACCCACAGTCTGAATGAAAATTATATACACCCAGATTGTCACTATTTACAATATTGTCTGAACTTTCATCTTCATTTATATTGCAAGTATAATAAAATCTAAGGAATGTTTCAGATAATTCAAGTTTTAAACTGTTCTTTTATTTTCTAAGGTAGGCAAGAAATTGGAAGACAGGCTGCAGTACAAAAATAAATTATCACTTAATTAGATATGTATCACTACATTTTCTATGTATCACTAGATATATATAGATATGTATCACTATATTTTTCTAGATATGTATCACTATATTTTTACTTAACAATCAGTCTGATTTTCCTATTTAACAATTGGAAGTAGTTTTTTCAATATTACTAATAACTAGTACTAAAACCTCTTATTAGCTTGAGATACATTAATTTTTAATCATATAAAGAGGTAACAATTATTAACATCTCATGACCTGATATCATTAAGATAGTGATAAAAGAAATTTGAATAGTTTCCAGGTTCTTGGTTTTTTCTACCAACTTAGGTTATCTATTCTGAGCTCTCAATAATAAGAAGTAGCAGAATTTTTTACTATGTCTATGGAAGTATTTCAACCAGATACTTTAAAACAACTCTGGCATTTCTTTTACTGTGGCACATGTAATAAATTTGAGTACATTTTTAGATAAATAAAACTTTATAATGAAGGAGAACAGAAACAGGAGGGTAGAGAAAATATGTTCGTATCATTAGTTTGTAAGACATAAATTTGATAAAGTGCATTTCATGGACTTGTTTGCATGAAAGAACTCCCAAAATAAATGTTCACTTTATAAATTCACTGAAATTAAATGTTGGTTCCAATATTTTAATGTAGAACTTATTTGTAGCTGTTGTGGTTGTCAGTCTTGCTATGCTCTGTGAACTCCGCCAATCGCCTTCAGCATCCACACACCCTGCAGTGTGTTACTGGAGCAGTCAAATTGCCTGGGACAGAGCTAGAAGGAAAACACAGGACGGTCCCTTGGAACAATGCTTCTGAGTCCTGCAGGAGAAAGTGGGAAACGTAGAATGCTGAAGCCTGAAACCCCGCTAAGAAACAGAGTTTCAAAAAAATTGTTACTATAAATAGCCTAGTGTTGTTATTATGCTCTCAGTTTGTGCTTTCAAACTAAGTTTTTAATTTTTTCTAATACTCAAAAAAGTCTTCACTTCATCCCAAGGCTCAATTCCAGAGGTCCAACAATTACTTAGCATCAACAAGGCATTTACTTTAATACGATACTTAGAATTTTTAGTCAGATAAAGATAATTTTCATATTGTAGGCATACACTGGCAAGCCTTTTAAAAAATCCCTTCCAGAGTTAAAATTATTTTTCTGTGGGAAAAGGTTTTTCAAGGGATCTATGTGCATAAGAGAAAGCTGGATATAATTATGGATATAATTTTCAAGTATGTGTGTGAAAACTATTCTATCACTTCATCTCTGTCAAAATTTTCTTCCAGTGAAAGTAAAGCAGGGGATAATAGCTCTTCTATTCCAATTAGCTTTTTAATTGAAATAATCAGAGTAAATAGAAAAAATGAGCCAGGCTTGGTGATGCATGCCTGTAATCCCAGCACTCTGGGAGGCTGAAGCAGGAGAATCACAAACTGGAACCTAGCCTGAGCAATTTAACAATTTAATGAGAACTTGACTCAAAAAAACAAGTAAGCAAATAGGAAATAATCCTTCTTGGGTAAGTTCTACCAAGAATAGGCACCCAGTAGGAAACCATTGTGAAAGATATGCATGGCATTAAAGATGTGTGCCATCAGCCCATAAATAATTAAACTTCAGAGTATTAACTACCTATAGAAACAAAAAACTAAAAAAGCTAGTTTAGCTAGTGCCGGGCGTGGTGCCTCATGTCTGTAATCCCAGCACTAGGGAGGCAGAGGCAGGAGGATTGTTGAGTTTGAGGCTTGCCTGGGCTACATAGTGAGCTCAGGGCCAGCCTGAACCACAAAGCGAGACCCTGTCTCAAAAAAAAAAAAAAAAAAAAAAAAAAGCATATGCGTCTATAGTTGAAAACCTTTTTCAAGATAAATGTAGAAAACAGCAAGGACTTAGTTCCTTCCCAAACTTTGTACTGCCCTTCTAACCAGATAAATGTCACTACATTAAAATAAACTTTTCATCAAAACTCCCTGCAATATATGAAATAACTACTTTTAAACTAGGCAAAGGTCATGGCAACAAAGAACTAATAAAACATGAGTATCATGCATATCTAAAGGATTTTGACAAGTCAGTAATGAAAAGTGTAACAGAAAAATGAGCAAGACATAAAGAGAAATTTCATGGAGACAGAAATACATTGTGCCAATAAACATCTAATAAGATTTCCAACCCATTAAATAAGAAAACACAAGGATAACTAGGTAATAACATTTTATTCCTACTCAATTAGAACATATTAAGGAATTTGATGATGATAATATTAAAGCAATTATGGTTCAACAACAGCACATAGGCTTTTCTGATGGGAGTGTAGATTGACAAACCATTGGAAAACATGATCTTGTGTGATGTTATCTGGTAAAGTTGAACATTTACAAACCCTATGACCCACCAATTCTACTCCTAAGTTACATGCCTCCACTCCAGATTCTTGAACTGTACACCAAAAGACAAAGACTGCAAAACAACATTCGCAATAGTACTGTTCACAATTGTAAACCATTCTTAATAGGGAAGCAGATCAATAAATTGAGGGATATGCAGATAATTAGTCAATATTAAATGAACTCTGGCTACATGCAAAAATCTGGAGAAATCCTGTCAACACTAAATTAAGAACACTAATGATAACCCCAAAAGATTGCATAGAAAATATCGCACTTTTATAAAGTTGAAATAATCTAAAATAAAATAATTTAACTATTAGGAATATAAAATAATATATTTTTAAAAAGAAGAGAAGTCTTTTGAGATTTATGATAGTTGACTCTTCTTGTGGAGAGAGGAGTATGTGAACATCACACTAAAAGATACATGTCAGTGTCCTGTTTTTTGTATGGTATCCTAGTCAGTGTTTGTTACCATAATGAAATAGCTAACATGGGCTACTTAGGAAGAAAGACATTTATTTAGCTCACAGTGCTGGTGGTTCAAAGTCAAAATAGAATGGCGCAGACTCTCCATGTAGCCTCTGGCTGCATCCCTGTTGTATTATTATTTTTATTTTTTATTTATTGTACTTGTTTGCAGTACACAATGATCACATTCCTTGAGTGGAGCTGGAACATAGTGTATCTTATAATATTATATAATATAATAGCTTTATATATAATAATTATATATAATACCCATTTTCATCCCCTTCCCCATTCTAGGTCTATTTGATATCAAGCAATTTAGAAATTAAATCACCCATTTAAGTATACTAAGACAATTTACATAGTACAATAGGGGAGAACTGAAAAAGAAACTAGGAAATTGGTTAATATATAATTGTATACTCAAATATATATATAATAAAGATAATAAGAAAAATTGCTGATCATTACTGATGAATATATTGTTAAAGTTTTAAATTTCTTTTCACCATGATCTGTTCTTTATTCTTTTGGTCCTTTACTAATATCTCAACTAGCAGTTTTCTTATAGTTCCATAAGTAAAATATTGCATGATCTTCCTTAACTTTTACTATTACTATGTAACTAGAGTTAGGAACCCAAAAGATCTCCTAAATTACAGAAAAATTCTCTTCTTTCCCCATTGTTTTGCAAGAAAATTGTATCATCTTGATGATTATGACAACTTCATCAATATAGTAATCTACTTTTACCCCTCTCTGTGGTTGAGATTGTGAAAAATCTCAAAATAGCCAAATGGTAGGCTCAATTTCTAGTTTATTAGGAATAATGTTGTATTTTCTTGTATCATCTCTACCTTGGTAACTGGTACCATTAAAGACCAGGGCCCAAATTAATGAGGACAGAGTGACCAGCAGCTGACGAGGCAGTCAAAGTGGATAAGGTAAAGGAAAGACAGTAACAAATGACAATACAAGAAGTAAATTCTGTCCAGTTGGAGGGAGGGACAGGTGAAGGTAAAGATTGTATAAAGCTTTGTAGGGAATTCCAAGTTCTGTTCTTAAGTGAGAACTTTCATTTTTACTCCTAGTAAGTGCCTTTAGAGTTTTGAGTGGAGGAACAGCTTGAGCCGACTCTTACTTTAGAATAAAATATTTTTATGGAGAAAACACACCAGGTTAAAAAAAAAAGTCCAGTTTTAAGGCTATTGTAAGAATCCAGAATAAAATGATGGTGGATTGTACCTTTTGGTAGAGATGGAGAGAGATGATCAGATTCTAGATACATTGATTAGTTCTTGCCTTGAGGGAATTGTCACAAAAACTTGACCTGGGTCCAACCAGCCTCTCTCAGGCTTCCTGTTTGGTGACCTACTTGCTCTCACATGTGTTGTCACCACTGCCATCCACTGTTGTCACCGTTGCTGTCATGACACAGCTGAACAGACACCAGGGCTGTGCTACTGAACCTCCACAGCTATTGGTTAAGTGAACTGATATCTCACCAAGAGATTGAAGGAAAATAAGGATTGAGCCTTGGTGTACTTTACTTAAAGAGGGAACAAAACAAGAAGCAACAAAGAAGTCTGAGAAAGAATATCCACTAAGGTGAGAGAAAATTCTGGAGATGAGGGTGTCTCAAAAACCAAGCAAAGACAATATTTTAGGAAGGAAGCAGCTGTCAAGAGAGTCAGATTCTTTTGGTGAGATAAAGCTCTGGTGAGATAAAGGCTTGAGATTTAACAATATAAACTTATCAATGTGAGTGATAACCTGGGTGAAAAGTTTTGATGTTGTAGGTAGGGTAGTAGAGTGGAGTACATTTAAGAAAAAAAAATAAGAAGGAAGAAAATGGAAATGGTAACTGACAGTTCTGTCAGTTTTACTGCAAAGAGTACCAGGGAAATGGTATATACTGGAGCAATTTTTTAAAGATAGGAGAAATTATAGCATAAGATACTGTGATGAGTGAGGAAATGATTATACAAGGAGGTGAACATTGCTGCAGGCACAGTCTTAAGTAGTGTAGAAGAGCTAGCATACATAGTAGAAAGGACAGGCTTTTTCTAGTATCAGAAACAGTGGCAAGAAAGAGACAAGGAGATATAGACACAGATGTAGGAAGGAAGACAGAGATTGTGTTAGATGTTTCTGGAAGAGTTCTTCTATAAATCTTTTTTCCTCAATCGAAAAATAAGGTGAGAGCTGAGGATGAGATACTGAAGATTTGAAGAGAGAGAAGAAATGAACTCATCTGTGATTGTTCCTCAATTGTCAACCTGACTCGCCTAAAATACACCTAGGAGATTCATAATGCAGACTTTTGAGTACATCTGGGTGAGTCATGGAGGTGTGACCTTAAGGACTATATCTAGTCTGTGGTCCTTTCCTCTCCATTGTTCTTCTCCTGCTCTCTGCTTCCTTCCTAGATCCCAGGACGTAAGCAGCTTTCCTCTACTATGCCCTTCCATCCTGCTGTTTTTGCCTTAGAGCCAGCTGACCACAGGTTGAAATCTCTGAAGTTATGAGCCAGAATAAAAATTTCCTCCTTTAAGTTGTATATGGTCAGATATTTTATCTTAGAAAGGTGAACAATACAGAAAATGGATGCGGTGAATGTGGTGGTTGCTGGGACTGTGACCCTGTGTCTTCTAACCATGTATTTTAGAAGACTCTGGAACTGGTTTGTGGGAGAAGTTTGGAGAAGTAGATCAGGGATGCACTAGAATGTTGTAAACAGAGCTTGATGGAAGTTCTGATGGGAGCTCAGAAGACCAGAATACTGGGAGGAATGAAGATAAGAAAGTTTGTGCTCATGAATTTTCAGGTGGGAATGACTAAACTTCAAATGGGAATTAGACAAAAGGTCATGTGTGTTTAATTCTAGCAAAGAATTGTCTATGTTTTGTCTTTATCCTAAGACTATACAAAGATGAATTTAAAGGTTGTAAACTAAATGGTCCAGCAGAGCAGACTTGAAGTCAAACAGGTGTACAGGCTGAAGCATGGGTATAGTTGGCTGTTTTTAGCCAGGTTAATAGTGAGAATTAGGAGATTATTTGAAAAGCTTTCATTTTGGCTATAAAACAAGTGCAAATAAGTTTGGTGCCCATGAAAGAATAGCTGCTGAAGAGATTGGTAAGATTAAAAAGATACCAAAGACTTTCCACTAGAACAATAAGAAAAAGCATCTCAGGAATTGGCCAGATCTTATCCTTCACAGTCTTGAGGTTATACAAATGTAAGCTGCTTTGAAAGGCTTTGAGAAGAAAACCTCCAGTGTTCTCTTGCATTTAGCAAACCATACTCTCAGAAGCCACTGCAGCCATATTCCAAGGGGCCTTGGCCATGTCTTGAGTTGGTGGTAGGTATTGTTAGTGAATTGGAACTAGTTTTATAGGGATGTCGAGTTCTAAACTTGTGGAGTCATGAAAGCTTCTATCCAAATTCAAGGAAAGGCCTGGGAGGCCAGGTAAAGTGTAACAAAGATGGGGTTCCTGCTAGTTGCCTTTAGGAAGCAGTGCATGAAAGTATGAGAGTGATTCTGAAGCTGTAGTGGAGACGTCAGGCAGTTGTAAATGTCAGAAAGTGCAACATCTATGGAGGAAAGCTGCATTCAATAAGCAAGGTCAGTCTAAGAACCACACCATCTGGGCTACCACCTACAAGGCCAGAGGAGTGTGGTCACCAAAGCCTTTCAGTATACATGTCTCAGCACTATGTGCCCTTGATGCCAGACATGGAGCTATATTATTTAGCACTTGCGCTACTGTATTTCAGTCTTGTTCTGATCTCATGCATTTCTATTTTCTGATTGCTCCTTTTTGGAATGACAATGTTTACCCTGTACCATTGTACCACTTTCTATTTGGAGCATGTAACTTAGTTTTAAAATTTTACAGAAGTTCATGACTAACAGTTTGCTTTGAGTCTCTGAGGACACTTTGACTTGAACTTCTGAGCAGTGTTGGAGCTGTTAAGACTTTGAGGAGGAGCTTATTGTGTTTTTAGTTGTATGCAGGATAGTTACATCATATTGGGTAGAATTATGACTGTGTTTCTATTTGGAGATTAAATGTGGTTTAAAAAAATGCATTTGAGGAGCAAGTTGACAAGAGTGAACTTGTTATGATCAGTCTTGTTGACTTGATTGGCTTGAATGGTGCCTAATTTAGTAAAGCAAACTTTTGGGTGTGTCAGGATGGCTCATGGAGATATGACCATCCAGACTACATCTAGTGCCCCCGGCTCCTTCTTCTTGGGCTCTTCTTCTTCTTTTTCCTTTTTTATGCCATGAGTTGAGTAGCTCTTCTTTAGTTTGCTCTTTTGTCATGATATTGCATTTATACCTCAGAGCCTATTGATCATGGACTAAAACCTCTGAAATGGTGAACCAAAATAAACCTTTCTCCTGTAAGCTGCGTATGTCGGATATTTTGTTCCAGCAATGTAAAAGTGGCTAGAACATATATTTTTTTTGGATAATGGGAAATCAGACAGACCAAAGAAATGTAAAGTAATCATCAGCCTCATATGTATACAGGTGCGCTGCAAGTATGTACCAATGATCACATGCTGGGGGTGACTAATCAGCTACTGGCTTTGCAGAAAATAAATGAGATACTGGGAATGCTTCACCCACACATAGATTCTATCTTTTGCCTGTCCAAGTCATTTCTGGCTGTCAACTTCATAAGTAGATTCCTAATTTTGTATATTTCACAATGCACTCATTCTGAAAAAATAGCTCAAGATTTATCATAAACCTAGTAGCTTCTTTTTGTTAAATACTCATTTTCCATACTTAGATAAAGGTGACTATATGGCTTAGTTGTCACTATTGAGAATAAGAGCAAGACTGTTGGAAGATTCTGAAAAGCTCTTTTCTTCACTAATGAAAGAAATCTTTACTCTTTCATTTTACCTCCTGAGAATGAAAATGGCTAAGATTGTGGCTGCTATGTGACCATGAATGAAAAACTAACTTACTGGCAGAGCAGAAAGGAGAATAGAACAAGTACTAAATAACCCATTAGACCAGATGGATCAACTTCTTAATAATTGTTTTTCTTAGGTTTAATCAATGTCTTAAATTCTTAAATCCACTTACTTAGACATTTTGTTACTTGCAGTCACATGCATTTTAGTTGCTTTTCCTAAATGCCAAGATGACAGCCAACACTTTTTATACTGTTCTAGCAAGGCATAAATGGTTGTCTCTCAAAATTATTGTGGAAAATCTCATAGAATGCTTGAGCTAGAACATACTTTACAGAAATATATGGAAGTAGTTTGTAAATTGTTCAGTGCTAGGACTGGAAGCTACACATATTTTCAGTTCAATTCCTTCATCTTATACATGAAACATTTCAAGTCTGGAGAAAACAAAGTATAGTGACTTAAGGTTTAGGACTTAAATTTTGGACATTGACTTTTGGAACAAGGCCTCTGATCCAATAGCAACTTGTATAAATATTTTTCTTATTAATAAAAAAATTAAAAGAAAGGCATATCCTTAAGAAAAGAAATATAATCTTTACCATAGTGTTCTCCTGAAAGTAATACTCCAGAGTTTATGAGAAGTTAATTTTTTTTTTTGAGACAGGGTCTCGCTTTCTGTTCAGGCTAGCCCTGAGCTCACTGTGTAGCTCAGGCAAGCTTCAAACTCAGCAGTCCTCCTTCCTCTGCCTCCTGAGTGTTGGGATTACAGGCGTGAGCCAGCACTTCCAGCACTCTGGTATGTGGTACTGATTGCTGGTGGATGTGAGTCACCACTCCTAGTATTGTTGTACGTGGTTACTGGGATAGAATGAGAGACTTTGCGCTTGCCAAGCAGGCGCTGTAAGCCCTGAGCTAACTCTCCAGCCCAAGAAGTTAATTCTTAAAAAACCTACAGCATTAGGAGACATGATGAAGCATTATCAAAACAGAACTTTATTATCAAAGTTCCCAATTCTTAAAAAAATGAAAAAATAATACAATCTAGAACTGAATTTCCCTAGTGGGTGTTGCTCGAATCAAAGCCTCTGTTTTCCATGGATATTTTGTTCTTTAGAGAGGAAAACAGGTCTTTATAGGAAACAGTGAAGAGAATGGATCATCCCATGGCCTGAAAACAGAGATGAAACTAAGGGGCCACCAGAGCAAACCTAAGAAGTGCTTTAATCTATTTCGCTGCTCTTCAGTGTAATTCTGCTGCAGCCACCTGTGCTTCCCTTTGCCCACTGCACCCCTGCACAGGCCCTTCCCACCTCTAAATGAAAACAGATCAGACCTCTGTAGCAGTTAGAGCCACTGCAGACAGCTGGGTCACTGCTAAACCAGTTACCAAACCAGTGATGAACAGTATCCAAAGGAGACCTGAAGGAGCAAATGCCTGTGTATAAAACAGTCAGGCACAACTAGGAAAGGAACTTGCTATAAACTGTGCACTGTTATGTGTCCTTTGCTGTAATGGCACCCTCCCCCACCCACCCACCCCTAGGCAAGGGTCTGTGATTTTCGAGCCTGGGAGCAGTGCTATTTGGTTCCCCAGATTAGAGGCCGTGGTATGTTGCACTGGATTAAACCAGAAGAGGAATCTGTTTATCCCCTCGGCTTTAAACACCAATAAAAAGCACTGTTCCTCTCTTGAAGGTGCTGAAATGCAAAGCAAGCTCCCTGTTCCTTTTCTCTCTCTTGGTGGCATTTGAAAGTGTAAAGCTTTGAATACCAATTGCTTGAACTGGACATATGCGAACCTCTTCTAATCCTACTAATCCTGTCCCCAAGTGCTCCTTTGTGTGTGGAGGCAGCACACATAGATCTAAGTGAAAGTGGCTATAATCCTGGAAATGTGGAAAAATGTCCCAGTGTGAGAGATGTGACAGGGAGCGCTCCCTGGCAGAGAGACCTGCTGAAGAAACCATTGTGTTGGTTCGAGGAATAAGGGGGGGACCGGGGCCCAAGAGGCGACATGAAGGAGCCCTGTCACCTTTCCTGAGCTCCTGGGAGGAGAGCAAACCTACCGACTGGGGCCCTGGCTTACGCAGCCTCACTACACTTGAGCAAACTCCGGGCTCAGCCGGGCTCCCAAGGCTGGGAAATTCACCCAGCGGCTGCTTTCAGGTCTTGAGCCCAGCAGGCCAGGCCCTGGCCACAAGGAGAGGGCTTCATTATGTCCCAGAATTTCCTTTAAATCAGGCGGCCGACTGTTTGCAGACTCTGAACTGTTGCTCCCACTCAAACGGGAGGGGGGAAGCGGAAACCTGGCTGAAAAACCAAGAAGTAAAATAATATCCCTACAGACTGCACCTTGTCAAGACTTTTTAAAATAGAAGTCAAAGACACACTGTGAGTTTCTAAATGACTCTATTTTGCTGAAGCAACTTAGGAGTTTCCTCCAACCATGCCTGTCGGAATTGTCAGAGAGGAAGCCCGGCAGCTTTTGAACTTTCTAAAGGAAATGTGGCTGGATTTTCATCTGATGGAAGAATGCATGAATCCATCCATTCACAAATAATAACTTTTGCAAACACACTATTGTAATGTTTGTGGAATATTTAATTACTGATTTATGAACCGTGCTCTTTCTATGGGCTGACGGCTGATGAACAGTATTATATATTTCAAAAAATATTGAAATTTCTCATTTTATAAACCTTATGAGAAAGCTAATGTAAATATTGCAATTTCCATTTTGTGAAAATGATATCATAATTATGCTAAATAAGATTCATTAATTTGAATGGATTTTTTTAATCGAAATGAGCCTGACATATTTTAAATTATCACTGATATAATACCCCATTCAGGCAGTTGCTGCAACTGAAAGTTGTATTATAAAATGCAATGCCAACATTGACTGTTTTCTACCTTGTTGGGTCTATTTTGGTTGTTCACTTTGAAGTTTTAAAATATGTATTAATTGCTACTAAAACTAGGAGGAAAATGAGGCAGGTAATATTTTCAAAACCCAGGACCTGGTATGAAATTAGTTTTATATTTAAAGTTGAATGAGAAGGTTTGAGGTACCAAAAAATGTAACTGAAAGGGTATATAGTATAATGCAAGTGATATATTTGTATGGGTATAATGATATATAAATATACATCCACAATCATGTCCAGTGATTTCTACACTTAAGAGAGAAAAATTCAGGTAATTTTGAATGGATAAATTGCTGTGATAGTGCTAACAAATTTCTCAAACAAATTGATTTTAAAATTTTAATTATTGTACTTGGCATAACTAGTTAAGTATCAGTACCAGTGTATGGGAATTTACACATACTAACTTATTAGAACATGATGGTGGTGATAACTGTAACACATGAAATTTCCCCTCTTTTAGCAGATGGGAACAGGACACACCAACTTGGCTTGGGCCAAGCTAACCAAGGAGACCGGCTTTGGTCCTCACCGCCTCTGCTACTCAAACACCTGTGGGTGCACACAGTACTTGGCTACTGTGTGTATCTCAAATCTTCCACAACAGAAGCAAACAATCCAAAAGAGTGCTTTTAAGAAAGAGGCTTGTCAGGCATGGTGGCTCATGCCTATAATCCCAGCACTCGGGAGGTAGAGGCAGGAGGATTGCTGAGTTCGAGGCTTGCCTGGGCTACATAGTAAGCTCAGGGCCAGCCTGAACTACAAAGCAATACCCTGTCTCAAAAAAAAAAAAAAAAGAGGCTTCATTACAAGGTAAGAAAAAGCAGAAACAAGGCTATGATTGGCTGACTTTTCTCATAACAAGTTCCAGCACCAGTATGAAGTTCAGGGCACTAAATAGCTGCATGATTTGGCCGACCTGAGCTCTAAGAAGGTCCCAAGAAAACTGATATAATTCAACTCTTCTCTGACTTTTCAGTAGACAAGAAGACGAGGCAAGACAAGATGTAAGAATCATATTTGTCAAATGTATAAAGCAGAGGAGGAAATTAGGCATTTATTCCAAATAGATGTGTGGCTTCGGGAGACCTGTTCCCTTGTCGCACCTGGTTACTCCTTTCTCAAATAAACTAGACAGTCTGTTTCTGAAGTATTTGTGATTCTGTACCTTGCACAATGTCACACAATAAGAAGAATAAGCCCAGAAGTATACGAATCATCTTACAAACCCTTTACTTATGTACTAGAACTGAGACTCCCTAGGCCACACGGAAGCGTGAGTGGAATTCTGAGGGGTGCCAGAGAGTTCAAGGGGAGGAAAGCACTCTCTGAAGCCCACTTTGGGATTCCCAGCCTTTGTCTTGTCTGCAGTGTATGAGAACACCGTGACTGGATGAGGAGAAGGACTCACCTCTAGATCTGCCTATGACTTCATTGGTGACAGCATTTTACTAAACAAAACTTTATTCAGCCTTCACATTAAGACAAATGATAATGATACTTTAAAAATATTTTTAATGTAAAACACTGCTTAATTAGGAGCCTTGGAAAAATGTAATAAGCAGGACAGTAATAATGATTTTTTTTATTATCACCTTAATGGGTGATTCCTATGTGTTAAAACAGAAGCAGTCTTGCTGCTACAATGTCTAATGAATTCTAAGATCAAACAAGATCTTGCTAATTACTAAGTTAATGAAGACAAGTTCACAGCAGAGTTATGTTCATAATTACATGTTTCAAAGCATCTTGAAGCAAAATAAGATCCCAATTTGTGGCTCTAATACTCTAAACTTGGTCTTTCTTCCTGCAGAATATATCAAGGAAGTGCATGTAATATGCTGTACTCTATTAATAATGCACAATTTAGGCAACATGATTTCTAGCAAATTAAGAGACTTACTATACATTATGTAAAGCAGAGAACTCAGCTCATCATTACCTATTTAAAATATGTTTAAAGGGAGAAAATATGGCATTTTAGGAAGGAGATAGAATTAAAAGCCAACGGGCAATATGGGTAAAAATGAGAATTAACTTGGGTCATAAATTGGTACAAATTTGTGCCCATAGGATGGGGAGACAGTGGCTTCATTTAAGAAGCTTCAGCACTTTTTCTGAAGTGAAAACAACAACCTGGAATACTTTACATCCCTCCTTGTTGGCGTTATTCCCAGAGTTTCTTAGAAATGTTGATGAACAATTCACTTGGCCACTTGAGACAAACACTGTCTGCCGGTGTCATCTGGACCTCACTCGCCCTTGCTCATGACTGACTCTCTTTGGCTTCTCTCTGCGGACATGAAAAACATGCATGTAGCTCACCACAGGTAAAACTTGTCAGACACCCTATCAGCCCAAGATTTAAGCCTATAGCTGTTTAGCCACCAACAAAACAAACTTCAGCCCTCATCAGTGCCACCATCTTGATGGCTACAAGCATTTACCAGACATGTATTTGTGTACAGTGTGGTTAAATACATTATTACCAGATAAGATAAACCCATTAAATCCTTCTGAGGTTTTATAACTTAAAAGACTGGGATCAGCTGAGAAATACATGTTCGTGATTAAACATTAATATGCCCAGGTCACAGTAGTCTGGTATTTAGAAGGCAGGTGTACAGAGAAAACACTTTCAACGTCACTGAAATGAACAAGTGTCTTTCTCCCTCTTCTTTTCTAAACAAAGAAATGAAGAATTTGGATATTTTTCCCCCATTGCACTTAGTTAATTCCAGGGAACTGAGGCTCTGAGACTATAGTTATTTTCAGATAAATTCTGAAGTCAATGGCTATTTAAGGTTTATTTAAGGCGAAGTTGTTTTTTCATTAATTTTGTTTTAAAGAATGCATTGTCCGGACCTTTCTGCTTTCTCATATCTATACCTTCCCTCTTTCCCCTACTCTGGGCTTTTTTTCTGAGATGAAACATTTGGAAGAATATGAAGCTTGCAGTGTTATATTTGTGCTTTGGGACATTGGTCAGCAGGAAATTATTCTGGGGAGATTTCAGCTCTGGAAGGGTCAACTGATGCCAGCCCCCTGCCATGGGGGAGGGCTCAGGGTTCTCAGATGTAGAGGAACCAGCAGGGGTTTAATCCCATCTACAAACACATCCTCTCCAACCTGGGAATGCATTGGAATCAAGGGGAAGAAGTTTTTCTGAAGTTTTCTTTCCCTTCTTTATTTGTGTACCTCGGGACACAGGTCCTCAAGCTTCCTGGCTTTGTGAGGAAGGGTCCAGTCTAGCCAAGCAGGAACGTGCTGTGCTTGCAGCGGGTTTCAGCTCCAGTTCTCCTGGTATTATTAATATTAGAGTGTCAGTGATATATAAATTTACAGGAAATCTGGAAGTGTATATGCCATTCCTCTTAAAAATTGTTATTTTTAAAAGGCCAGTGTCAATAAAGTTCATTCTTTTCTAAACAATATTAAATTATATTAATAAAAATGTTAAATAAATGTACAATAGCCTGATAGATGACCTGTGAGGACAGAGCTTCTCTCTGTCAAGTATATTAACACGTACATTATTGAATCCTTTTTAATTTTATCACAGGTAGTACCTACACTGGGATAGTACAAGTCCACTCCAGCAGGTGAGAGCAAGTTCAGTGGCTGCTGATCTATAACATCACTCCCTACCTTGTCACAGTTTCCACCAAGGATACGGGAGGGAAGAAGGGAGGGAGGGAGATCACACTGTGAACTGAGCGATTGATCTGATTCAGCCAGGAATGTAAAGGCAGCCTCCTTATTGAGACCCAAGGGAGGCAGGTGGGGATAGGCAGACAGGATCATGCACTGCTTCAAGAGAGGGCATTTCATTAATTACACATTAACCAGATGCACAGAGAAGGAGGTAGCAGATTAAAAAAAAAACCCAAAACAGAAGTTGTTATAGGCCATAGAATGGAACCTGACCCCATCCCGTCAAAAGAACATTCTGAATCAGGATTCCTGGGAACCAAAGAAAGGGTTTTGTGGCCCAGCATTGTGGTGTGGTCTTCTAATCATCAACCCTTTTACTGCAGGAAAGTGGACACCTTGTCAAGGCCACACCAGTGAGGCCATCTAACTTGGCAAACAGGAAGCCACTAAGTGAAGGGGGCCCTCTAGAGTCCTGGGGAGCTGGGAAGGTGGCAGCAGCCTGTCACAGAGTGAGGACCGATTCCACAGGTTAGTGTGCTCTAATCCCTCTGGAGCTCCCCTCCAAATCCAGCTCATCTTGCTGAATGGTCTTCAGATTTTATAGATGGCTGACTCCCTCTTTTATCTTTACACTGTGTTTTACTGGCTTAGTTTGATTTTTACTGTTCTTTAAATGAAGGTTACTTAGTGAAGCTGATTGGAAGTGGTATTTTATTCCCAATCACTTTTGCACAGCTGTGGTAGAGTCATTAGCATTGCCAGGAGAAAGAAATTGCATTTCCCCCGCCCTGCAGTTAGCCTAACTGGACGGTCTGTGCCAAGAGTGGAGATTTATGGGAGAAATTGCCTTGAACCCCACTCTTGGGAAAGAACCTGCATGTTGGCTGACCTCAGATCCATGGACCATCAACTTATTTTTTCCTGAACATTTTTTGTGATTTCTAAGTTCCTCCATTATTTTCTCCTACAGTTATTGCTTGAGAAAGAGAAGCAGACCTTTTAATATTTTTTCTTTTTACAATGATAAAACATACAAGACATGAAATTTATGATTTTTACTTTTTCAGGAGGATGTAATGGGGATTAAACCCAAGGGCATTCAGCCACTGAGTTCTATCTCCAGCCCTTTCATTTTTATTTTAAAAACAGGTCTCAATCATGCAGCCCTATTGCCTCAGCCTCCCAAATAACCTGTATCACAGGCTTGGACCCCCATGTCTGATTCATATTAATCACTTTAAATTATAACCATGGTAATAGATAACTGCCATTTTAAGGCACAACGTAACACTCATCCACAGAACTTTTTCATTGTCCCCAGCTGAAACTGTTGCCGTCTGCGGAGATCTCCATGTGTCAGGTTTTGGAGGCCCCGAAGGAGGGTGAGGTGCAGTCACCAGCAGACTCTGAAGAAGGTTTCAAGGAATGCCTCCATTTTTATTGAGGGTTGCACACATTAATACAGAGAACAGAGAGAAGATGTGGCTACAAGTGTACATATACAATGTGGTTACTTCTGACTGGCTGATCTAATATGGTTAGCTCTGATTGGTTGGATAGTATATTTTATCTAATGTGATTAGCTGTTGGAAGAGCAAAGGAGTCCGACCAAGAGGGAGCAGGGGATTTCCTGGTAACCATAGGCCAGTTTCTGCACACGGGAGTGAGTGTGCTTTAACTCCTTTGGCTCTCATAGATTGCTATGAGATATACATGTGGTGTACTTGAGCTAGCCAGGTTTGAACTTCCCCTTCATAAAAATTTGTGCCCATTAAGCCCCTTCATACTCTCTCATGGCCCCAACCATTGTCAGCCATGTTTTCACTTTCTATATCAACTGTAGAGACAGAAGAGTGTAATATCTTTCCTTAACCTTCAATATTTATGTGACTCAGGGAGCCTTCAGAAATGACTTGAGAATGACTTGAAAAATGTAGTTGGACAAAAGGGTGTGTGCCATAGTGGTAGACTGAGGGGGGACCACTCAGACCACTCAGTGTTCCAGTTCTTCCTGGCCTGTCTGTGAAAGGCAAAACAACTGTGGAATGGAAGTCTTCAAGGGAAAAGAAAGAGAATGACCTTTCTAAGTTTTATAGCTTATTTCGGTTTTAATTTTGATGAAGTCTAATTTATCTTATTTCTACCTGAGGGCAGAAGAAAGTCATACAGACCCTGCTTCTCAGGCCTTGCTGTGTCCTTCAGTTCAAAGTGCTAATATTCTGAGGGTCAACACTTCCTTCATTGCTCTGTAACCTCGCAGAAATATAATAGTAAATAAACTTTCTTTTTGTGATTGGTTTCTTGCATTTTGCATAATATCTTCAAGATTAAACCATGTAACATGTGTCAGAATTTGCTTTCTTCTTAGGGCTGAGAAGTATTTCCTTGTATGTAGAGACTACATATTATTGATCCATCTATCTGTCCATGGACACTTGAGTTCCTTCCATCTTTTGGTGATTGTGAGGGAAGGACTGTGAATTTGGGTGTAAAAATATCTCTTCAAGGGCCGGAGATTTAGCTCAGTGGTTCTGGTGCCTGCCTCACAGCACAAGGTCCTGAGTTTGATCCCTGGTAACCACATACAGTGCTGGGCATGGTGGCTCATGCCTGTAATCTCAGCACTCGGGAGGCAGAGGCAGGAGGATTGCTGAGTTCGAGGCTTGCCTGGGCTCCATAGTGAGCTCAGGGCCCGCCTGGACTACAAAGTGAGATCCTGTCTCAAAAAAAAAAATCTCTTCCAATTTGTTCGACTACCTTGAGTATACACCTAAAAATCACATGATAATTCTATGATTAACTTTTCAAGGAAAGAGTGGTGTTTTCAGTCATTACCCCATTTTCATTCCCACTGGTAAAATATGAGGGTTCAAATTTCTACTTACTATCACCAGCACTTCTTTGAATGATAACCAGCCATTCTCAACATCACTAATTACCTGACAGATGCATATGCACATGCACACTGCCATGAGGCTGATGTGGTACAACATGCTTGTCATCCAGCTACTCAGGGGACCATGAGTTTGAGGCATCATGGGCAACTTAGCAAGACCGTCTCAGAATGAAAAATAAAAAAACTAAAAAAGCCTGGGAATGTAGCTCAGTGATAGAATATAACCTGCGCTCAATCTGTAGTGCCAAGAAACAAAACAAATCATCACAGAAAAAACCAACATGAGATATCACTTCCTATGTAGTAGAATGGTTGTCATTAAGAGAAGAATTGACAAGAATAAGTAGAAGTTGGATCCCATGTGCATTATTGCAGTCCATCAAAACATGCTTGGTCATCTATGTGTCTTCTCTGGAGAAATTTTATTCCAACTCTTGCATATTTTTGAATTGGTTTCTTTTTCTTTTGTTAAATTGTAGGAGTTTTTATATATGTTGGATAAACGGTTTTAATTTTTTTTTTTTTTTTTGAGACAGGGTCTCGCTTTGTAGTTCAGGCTGGCCCTGAGCTCACTATGGAGCCCAGGCAAGCCTAGAACTCAGCAATCCTCCTGTCTCTGCCTCCCGAGTGCTGGGATTACAGGCGTGAGCCACCACGCCTGGCACTGTGGTATGTGGTATTGATGGCTGGTGGGCGTGAGTCACCACACCCAGCATTCTATATGGTCACCGGGATCGAACTCAGGACCTTGTGCTTGCAAGGCAGGCACCAGAACCACTGAGCTAAATCTCCGGCCCATAAATGGTTTTAATTTTGATGAAGTCTAATTTATCTTCCTGCTTTCCTTCTTCCTTCTTCCATTTTTTGTATGTTTCTTATCACATCCAAAAAATCATTGTCAATTCCTATGCCTTGAAGGTTTCCTCCTCTATTTTTAGAAAGGCTTTATTTCTTGGTTTTACATTCTGTTCCAAAGACCTATATATCTGCCTTTATACTAGTATCATAGTTTTGATAACATAACTTGTAATAAATTTTGCAATCAGAAAGTGTGAGACCTCCAACTTTGTTCTAATGATATTAAATCTTCCAACTCATGAACATGGGCTCTTTTATCTATGGGTGTCCTCTGATTTCCTTTCAGTAAATGTTTTTCTGTGTGTGTCTCACTTCCTCAAGTTTATTCCTAAATATTTTATTATTTTCAATGCTTGTATAAATTAAATAGTCTTTTTGAATCTCCTTTTGAGATTGTTCATTTTATGTTGTTTTTAAGCAAGAAAAAGATGGAAATTTTATGTTTCTATCCAAAGAGACTGGCACACTGAAGCGCAGATGTAGAAGCTGATTAGAAACCATTCCTCAGCCCTCAGCCAGGAGCTGCAGGCCCTATTTCCCAGGATTTTTGATCCTTATCATAGGAAGCCCCTGATGGCAATACAAAATCCAGGTGGTTTTAAAAAGTACAACAATTTCCAATTTGTTATATCAAAAAGTAGTTCGTGTTTAAATTATTCAATAGATTTCACATACAACATTAATCTTGAAAATAAAACATTTGGTACTCTATATGATCAGAGAAACTTCTCTAGTCATCAATTATAGAAATGATCAGCTGGGCGTGGTGGCTCACGCCTGTAATCCCAGCACTTGGGAGGCAGAGACAGGAGGATTGCTGAGTTTGAGGCTTGCCTGGGCATCATAGTGAGCTCAGGGCCAGCCTGAACTACAAAACGAGACCCTGTCTCAAAAAAAAAAGAAAAAAAAATGATCCCTGAAAATATAGCCTTTAAAATAAAACATTTGGAAGTAAACATATTTCCAAAAGCTTTGAAAGAAAACTTATTATCTGCCCTAATTTTCCCATAAATGCAAAAATACCTTTGCAAATACATATAGAAATCAGTAGCTCCCTTATTTTGTACTTTCATTTGAGAACTAGTGCTAAAATGAATGGGCATAAGTGGTTTTAGGGTGGACAGGGGAATGGGAAAAAATGGAAATTAAGTCATGTCGTATACTAATGGAAATTCTCAATGTTGAGTGTGATCATGATGTGCATATAAAATGTACCAATAAAGGTTTAAATCTTAAAAAAATAATATCTGTTTTCTAGGTATTTTGGGAGAGGATATCATACAATTTATGCATATTTCATACCCCACACCCAAGAATATAACATTTATTTGTCCAGTAGTTCTTCTCTTCTAAGGAAATCAGCATTTCATGACCTGCAGAATAAGGTTATGCGTATCCTGCATTTGCTTTGAGAAAGAGATTTTGTAGATAGTTCTATGTCATGTTTGGCCTAAGTTTAACTTAATTTTGGATAAAATTAGGAATTGTTCAGAAGTTTTTATTTATTAAAAAGTTTATATATTTATATCCTTTTTTTTTTTTTTGAGACAGGGTCTCACTTTGTAGTTAGGCTGGCCCTGAGCTCACTATGTAGCCCAGGCAAGCGTTGAACTCAGCAAACTTCTTCTCTCTGCCTCCCGAGTGCTGGGATTACAGGTGTGAGCCACCACGCCCGGCACTGTGGTATGTGGTATGTGGTATTGATGGTTGGTGGGCGTGAGTCACCACACCCAGCATTGTATGTGGTCACCAGGATCGAACTCAGGACCTTGCGCTTGAGAGGCAGGCACTGGAACCACTGAGCTAAATCTCCAGCCCAATATTTATATCCTTTTATGAGCTAAAATACTGTCTTTTTCAAAAATACATTCTTTAAAAGAGGCTGTATAAGTTGAAATGATTTTTAGTAATATTATGTAATAAATAGTCAAGATTAGAATTAACTATAAATTGTCTTAAAGATAAAACTTCATTTTTTTTTCTGAGACAGGGTCTCACTTTGTAGTTCAGGCTGGCTCTGAGCTCACTATGTAGTCCAGGCAAGCCTCAAACTCAGCAATCCTCCTGCCTCTGCCTCCCAAGTGCTGGGATGACAGGCGTGAGCCACCACGCCCAGCAAAACTTCATTTTGACATTACCAAAAACTAAAAAATAAAAACCTCTGCTGGAAATCTAAGTACCATAAATTACAGAATAACAGAGCTTATTTCTTTTTAAATTTAACTTGAAAAAAAAGTCTAATCTCATTTTGCGGTTATCCTAGTAAATTCCTTAAATTATTCTTTCCATTTATAATGATACCTTAAAAGTAAGATGAGGAAAGACACTACAGTTACCTATGTAGCAGGCTGAAAGATCAGCTCCTTAGTAAAATTAATTCCACAAATGACAATTCTGTATATCTGTAGAACTTTAAAAACCAATAAAGATTATAAATCTTCATTATCTATATCTTTATAAAAAGTGACATTTGACACACTATTAGGTACATTTGGATTCTGAAAGCTAATGATGTGATTGTAATTCATTAGAGCCAGAGATTCACATTGACACAACTGGAAATCAATGAAAAAGTCATTTTAAATACTACAGACAACCACAGAGTAATAATTTATGTATTCTACCAAAATTCATGAAACAATCATCAACTATATACCATTATTTATAGTATATGGCCCAAAATCACATTGCTTCAATAGAAGTCTTAGATTGGGAAAAAATTTTTTAAATTACAAAAATAAATCATGATTTTTAGAAAATGAGAGCAAGTTCACCACTATGGCACAGTGAAATAAGGGGAAATAGTAAAAGGAGGTCTTTCCTCAAGATATTTTATATCCATCTTTGGAAAAATAATTGTGATATATTGTTTTGTTAGGATAAGTTGGTGCTATCTGATAGAAAATTATGATAATAAATATACAAAACAAGTGTGTCTATAATGGAATCAGAGTTCTTGTTAATGTACTGTGCTGTGCAGGAAACAACCTACACGACTGTATGATTTTTTTGAAAGGGAGAAAGAATTGAAGTCACCCATAACTTCTTTCTTTCATTCATATCAAGACGTTATCTACCATCACATCCTTTTGGCTGCTACTTTTAAAAAGACAGGCTCTAACTACATCTCAGGACCTCTAGAGCTAGCTACCTCCCTGTCCCAAACTAGGAGGCAGCCAGGGCCCAGGGGGAACAAGTCTAGCCACGCCCACTGGTAAGAGTGCTCTCCTCTCTGGCTGCTGGCAAGCTGCTGCCCTCTGAGCTGTTGCCACCAGACCATAGTGTCCAAATACAAAAATATTTACTAGCTGGTTTGCTACACAGATTTGCTGACCCCTGACATACATGCCTGCAGCGGCCTCATAAATGTGTCTTTTTGGTTCTACCGTTGCCCCTCCACTCCTGGCCAGAACAACAGACAGGTCATGCATTCCTCTGCTCAATGATCCCTGCGCCTTGTCTTCTTGGAAGCCAAAGCCAAGTTCCTGCCCAGCACTCTACCCCAGAGCCCTGCGAACAGCTGTGTCCCAACACACTCCCCCTGGATCATTCTGCTCCAGTGCGGTTCTTGGAAACATGGCTGGCGTCTGGTCCATCTGCTGCCTCTTCCTGTTTCCTCTGACAGGGGAGCTGTTCCACAGCAGCCCCTGCAAGACCAGCCTCTGCTGGCACTACTATTTGGGGAGCCCTCCCAGGATCCTCCCCTCAAAAGCGGCACCTGCCTTACTTTGTCCCTCTTCCCGGCTTTGCTTCTCTCCCCAAACACTCAGTCCCTGGTTATAATTATGTGTTGACCTCTTTGTTTCCAGTAACTAAAAGTGAGCCCTGACTTCATGGATACTTGGTTCTGATTTCTTTTTACATGTTACTTTTTTTTAATTGAATGCTTTATTGGTACATTTTATATACACCTTACAATCACACTCACCATTGGGAAATTTGTACCTATATGACAGAAGTTAATTTTCATTTTTAACCATTTTCCTATCCATCTACAATTCCCCACCCCTTATATACATGCTATTTCTTTTTTTTCCAAATCATATTTATTCTTTCCCTTCATTACATTTCCCCACCACATTCCCTTTGAATATTTCCTATTTTACAAAATCCACCATACATTCTAGAACTCGTTTACATCCACAGGTTCTCATACCAGAAAAAAAATACAGTATTTACATATCTGTGATCTATTTATTTCACTTATTAGTGTGTCCTCCAGGTGTGTCCATTTGCACATAACTGAATGAAACTTGTCACTCTTCATGCAGTACGCTGGGCATCTGGGTTGTTTCCAAGACTGGGCTATCATGAACTGAGTGGCTATGAACATGGGTGTACATATATCTTTACAATATGCATCTTTTAATTCCTTCAAGTATTCTTAGCAGAGGAATGGCAGGGTCAAATGGGACCTCTAATCCTAGTTTTCTGAGGACTCTCCACCCTGATCTCCACAATGGTTGTACAAGTCTATAAGCTACTTCTTAAGACAGAACCCTTTGCACTCATCTGGTAGGCAGGCCTGGCTCTGGCCTTAAGGCTATGTGAGCACTTGGCACCTTGGCAGGGCCTGAGATCCTTCACCTCTGAGCAGAGTTCTGGGGCCTTTCCTGTGAGAGAAGAGAGAGAGAGGGAGAGAAATACCCCAGCTGTTCATTCTCAGTTTGCCCTTTGCTCTCCAACTCAAGACAAAACACAGCAAAGCTACCTTCCTGGCAGGTGGGATGTCTCTGCTTATACGCAGGACAGTTTCTCCAACTCTATTCCCTTCTGCTTTGTGTTACTGTGCCCTTGTTTTTGGTTAAATTTCTTCTCACCAAAATGTTTAACTACAGTATGTTTATTTTCTTTTGAGACAGGGTCTCGCTTTATAGTTCAGGCTGGCCCTGAGCTCACTATGTAGCTCAGGCAAACCTCGAACTCAGCAATCCTCCTGTCTTTGCCTCCCGAGTGCTGGGATTACAGGCGTGAGCCACCATGCCCGGCTACAGTATGTTTCTTATTCTTTCCCTGAGAAGATATCAAAATGGCCAATTGAAGGATTCTATACACTTACTACAAGTTTTAATTTTTTTTTTTTTTTTTGAGACAGGGTCTCACTTTATAGTTCAGGCTGGCCCTGCGCTCACTATGTAGCCCAGGCAAGCCTGGAACTCAGCAATCCTCCTGTCTCTTCCTCCCGAGTGCTGGGATTAGAGGCATGAGCCACCATGCCCAGCACTGTGGTATGTGGTATTGATGACTGGTGGGCGTGAGTCACCACACCCAGCATTCTATATGGTTACTGGGGATCAGACTCAGGACCTTGCACTTGCGAGGCAAGCGCCAGAACCACTGAGCTAAATCTCCAGCCCCAAGTTTTAAATTTTTTGGGGTGGACCATTTCATCTTTCCTAGCTTTTTAAAGATTATAGTCTGAAAAGAAACAAAGCTTGTGTATATAGGGGTTGGGGTTGTAAGGTGGGTAGGGGAAGGGGAAAAATGAGAATTAAGTTATGTCATATACTGGTACAAATTCTCAATGTGGAATGTAATTGTGATGTGTATATATAATTCACAAATAAATTTTTTATAAAGATTGTAGTCTGGATTGTGGTGGGGTTTCTTCAAGATTAACTTATTACATTTGAAAACATCATAGCCTGTAACTCTAATTTTAACTTGGAAGAGCTTCTGTTGAGCAAAACTACCCTCAGTGCAAGAGCAAGAGACCTGAGAGAAGGCTAAAATATTGAGTTAGCTAATTTACATCTTTCTTTGCTTTTCCAGTTTCTCCCTGTTTCGTGGAATAGTCATCCAGTATAAAATTGGAACTCTATTAATATCATCAAACATGAGTTTAAAACGTGCTTTTTCTGGCAAGAAGAGCTTTCTTAGAAGAAGGCTGTTGATGAAGAACTTGAAAACAAAACCTTGATAAGGGATTCCTTAAAAACCTTAAAAAAATACCAGGGACTTGTGGTAAAACAAGAAGAGATACATGAGGTGTGCTTCATCTGCTTCTGAATGCAGCTGAAGGTGCTCATACAGAACTGAAGATGTGAAAGAAGCTCACAGGTCACATCCTGGTAAAGGCTCTTCACTGGGACAGTTTTGAGCTGCTTATTCTAGTTGTAGAAACTCTGCATTTGTAAGTTTCAATAAAATGTCCTTTCTTCGTGTTCTCTCAGCTTTGAAGAACTCTTTATGAATCAGGTTAACTTTGAAACTAACCTAATTGTGCATGTTGATACTATTGTGGGTCTTACTTTCCCTGCTGTTTGCTGGAGTCTAACTGCAGCCCCTTCTGCTTCAGTTGAGTACAGTTAGTGCTGACGCTGTTCATTCTCCCACTACACCTTGATGCTGAATAACATTTCTCATGTGACTCAAAAGTGAATGCTGAAAAACTATGAGCCTGGAAAATACCTCTGTATGTGCACTGAATGGTAGTTCTGACCTTGGGAAACAGTGTAGGTTTCCATTTGGGAAATCCTGAACCCTGAGATTGTGTCTTTTCTTTTTCCGTTTTGTTTTGTTTCTTCTGTACTCTTTTCAAAAGTATACAAAGAAGGGCCGGAGATTTAGCTCAGTGGTTCTGGTGCCTGCCTCACAAGCGCAAAATCCTGAGTTTGGCAACCACATACAATGCTGGGCGTGGTGACTCACACCCACCAGCCATCAATACCACATACCACAGTGCCGGGGGCGTGGTGGCTCAGTCCTGTAATCCCAGAACTCAGGAGGCAGAGGCAGGAGGATTGTTGAGTTTGAGGTTTGCCTGGGATACATAGCGAGCTCAGGGCCAGTTTGAACTACAGAGTGAGATCCTGTCTCAAAAAAAAAAAAAAAAAAAAAGTACACAAAGACAACCTTAAGGCATGTAGTACATCTTAGATGATTATGCGTAATTCAAAGTCTGTCCTCAGTAAACTTTACCTTTAGTTTATATTTTGTGCATTTAAGAGAGAAGATTATGAAATAATAAAGTAGGAAAGACACAAGACCTCAAATTTTGTTTGACTGTAAGGAAGGAAAATGGAAAAAAAATTTCCTCTAGCAGTCTATAGCTCTTCTCTTTCTCCCTATAAGTCTATAGTATTAAATTAGGGGGAAAAAAGGCTCTCAGTATTTCCTTAAAAATTAAAGGAATTATCATTACAAATTATCTAAGGAAAAAGGGAGTACTAACTGGTAACCCCTAGGGAAAATTCTGATTAGTCTATTTATAGTTGTAAACCTAAAAGTGAGAAAATGATTGTGATAATTCAACATGGGCAAAGCATCTGGGAGCATCTTCTGATGTGATATAATTGTTTTATATGTTCTATATGTTTTCTTGTCCATTTGCGTGTTAATCTCTTTTTAATAACTGATTAAAATAATTTCAGCTTCTTTAATAAAAATTTTTCAAAAAAACAGAGAGAAAAAGAAAGAAAGAAAGAGAGAAAGGAAGGAAGGAAGCAGGAAGGGAAGGAGGAAGAGGAAGGGAAAGAAAGCAAAGGTTGGTTCTGCAGCTCCTATAACACCTACCCACTGGGATCTCCTGTGACTTGGGGTAAACTACCACTCACATCTGAGGTTACCCTTTCCTGGGCACAGATTTACTCCCTAAGACATTCTTCCTGCAGCCCCTTCCTCTCAATCCTCATCCTTGTTTTGCTCTCTAGCAAATCACTCTGTGAATAAGCAATCATGTTATTTCAATTTTCCTTTAAAAATCTGCTTTGACTTGTACCCCTTTACAGAAAAAAAAATCCTTGAAAGAGTGGTCTGTTGTTGCTGTCTTCTTTGTCTCCTTACATCCTGACCTCTTATGAATATACTCCAGAGAAGTGTGAATGCTCAAACTTCACTGAAACCATCACTATCTACATTACAATGCCTAGAACTTTGCTGATCCAATGATCTCCCTCCATCTTCCTTTCTCTGACCTCATAAGCAAACTTTTACCCTGCTGGTCACTATCTCTTCACTGGGACATATTCTGCACTTGGCTACCAGGGTGCCATGTGTGTCTGGGCTTCCCCTTCTTGGTTTGTTCTTTCTCAGGTCTTCGCTGGTTCCTGTTCACCATCCTTCCTTCTAAAGTAAGCGTGCCCTGCACTCAATTCATGAGCTACTTCTTTAGTCTCTCTGAATATCCAGTCTTATATTTTGTACTCCCTTCTCTGAATTTTTCTTCAATTATACCCATTGCTAAGCTTTATAGTATAGATCATCTTATTTTTCTGGTCCGTAATGATGTCTTCTGCCAGAACAAGAACATGAGGAAACATATTTGGCTGTCTGCTTCACCAGTATGTAGCCAGCACAACAATTCATACTCATAGAGCACTCACGTAGATTGTGCTAAATATTTGCAGTGTGCCAGTCACTATCCAGTACCACTTCAGATGACAAACATGAAAAGAAGACACGATGTGGCCACCAAGACAGAGGCTGCATGATGCAACCCCAAGCGAAGGGATCCTGACAGTCACTGGGTCCCCCAGCAGATATCAGCAAGTGACTGAGTGGCTTCCTCAGCTGCAACTCCCATTCCAAATACAGCATCTGGCAAAAAGATCAGCACAGCCATTTACCTGGCAAGTGCACAACTTTGGATTCTATCAGTAGAGAGAACAAAAAAGAAGTTGGTCTTTTCTTGACAATGACAGGAGTACATGTTCACCTTCCTCTGAGATATGGTAAGTCTCCTGCTTTCCACAAACCCCGCTCCTTCACAGTCCACGTAATACTATGTTGTTCAATAAAAAAAAAAATACAGTGAATGTTTAAAGGAAAAAAATGTATTGAGGTACAAGATGCACTGTAATAAGCCCCCCTCAAAATAGTCCCCTCTTAAACTCACTTGTCCAATTGCTCTCACCACTGTCTGAAGAAGTTCTGGAAGTCCTCTTTCCTGAGTGTCTGTTCTTGTGCTCTCCTGGCTGCGTCAGTGTTGCGAATCAACTCATTTACCCTTCATAGTCACTTTAGCTTTGAGGAAGAGCCAGAAGTCTTTAGGTGCCGCATTTCAGTGAATAAGGTGGATGAGGGCTCACCATACTGGTTTTATTTGACAGAGACTGAAATCAAAAGTGAGGTGTGACACAGAGCATTACTATGATGGAGGAAGAAACTGACTGTTTCTCAAGCTCTTTTCTACATGGATCAGTTTTTAAAATGCTCTAGTAAGCCCTTAGAACATTCAAAGTTTATGGCAATACTGCTGGGTATGAATTCAACCCATAGAATACTATCAAAATTAAATGAGCCAACCAATGAGCTGGGGATTTAGCTCAGTGGTTCCAGCATCGGCCTAGCAAGTGCAAGGTCCTGAGTTTGTTCCCCGGTAACCACACATCACAGTGCCAGGTGTGGTGGTTCACACCTGTAATCTGAGCACTCAGAAGGCAGAGGCAGGAAGACTGCTGTGAGTTTGAGGCTGGCCTAGGCTACATAGTGAGTTCAGGGCCAGTATGAACCATGAAGTGAGACCCTGTCTCAAAAAAAACAACAAACAAACAAACAACCTCCCCCCAAAACAAAAACATAACCAACATCACCTTGAGATTGGGTCTTATTGTTTAGGCTTGTGGTGTCCCCCAGAAGCCTCATGTGCTCAGGGCTAAGGCTTCTGAAAGGTGACTGGACCATGGGGATCACTGATTGGATCACAACACAGCTGAGCGGCTGTTGCAAGGTGAGACCTGGTCAGAGGAGGCGGGTCCCTGGGGTCAGACCTGGAGGAGGCATCTCCCTCCTCCGCTCCTCTTTTTCCATCCGCCTCCTTGTCACCATCACATGAGCAGCTGCTCTCCTAGCCAGGCCCTCTCACCCTGCGCTTCTGCCCAGAAGCGGCCAGATCAGGGACTGTAATCACGAGCCACAATAAACTCCTCCTCTTTCAATTTTAGGGTGTAGGATTCTTGTTCCAGTGAAGAAAGTGACTGGGACAGACGACTGTCATGTTTTCTCCAACAAAGAGAACTGCATTTTCCACAGAGAACTCTGAACCTTGGTCTCAGGATCATAACCACACACCCAAGTTTCACCTCCATTTATGACCATTCTTTAAAAGCAAGAACATAAAGATCATGACTGTACAACTTCAGTGAAACTGACAACATTTCATTTAATGCATTGTTTATGAGTCATGATTTATAGCAGACCCTAAACATACCTTCCGTCTGCTATAGCTCACAACTGGCTGGTTATACTGAGCAAGCTGAAACTTGTCACACACCATTACTAAGACTTGATGAATCATTTATTCTAGATTCCTCCCCTTATGATGGACCTCAACTGCACATTCACCATAATTTTTTATCACACTGTGTATGTTGATGACATACTGCTCATCGGACTTGTTAAGAAGAAAGTGGCAGATGCCATGGATGTCTAATGAGGTGTTTTAGTTTAGAAAATACAGCCAGCAAGGACTCAGGGGCCTGACATACAAGATGATATTTAGTGACCCAGGCACCGAAGAATTCCTGGGACAACCTCTGAGATAAAGGATTAGTTGTAGCTTCAATCTCCTACCGTGGAGAAAGAAGCATTGTACTTGCTTGATGGACGTCTTTCAATTTTGGAGGCAGTAATCCAATTTGGGGATTATAATAAGCTCATGTTAAAGCTCTTCATATTGAAGTTTACTCTTCACACATATAAAATCTGTCAGTATCCAATGGTTCAGCAGATACAAGATTTGAATCTCTTTCACACCATTGGTGAGTATATGAAGGAGAGAGGCAGTTGGGAAAGTTTTGGGCAATATTTTGTAAAGCTCTTTGACTGCTCTTTTTCTCCTAGGAAGATGTCAGGCACTCATAGAAACATGCAGAAAATGTCACTTGCACTTTTTATAGCAGCAATCAAATGTGGTATGTTTAAATAATAAAAACTGGCTTTTAGCATGGCAAAAACACATAGATTTTCAGAAATAAATTATAGAGTTAAAAAGTAAACAATATAATTTTTTTTTTTTTATTTTTGAGACAGGGTCTCGCTTTTGTAGTTCAGGCTGGCTCTGAGCTCACTATGGTGCCCAGGCAAGCCGCCGTGAACTCAGCAATCCTCCTGTCTCTGCCTCCCGAGTGCTGGGATTACAGACAATATAATTTTTAAGAATACATATAGATGTGGGAAGAGCATTAAAACCACCAGTAAGATTCAGGAGAGAGGCTGGGATAGCTAGAGAAGGCAGGAGCGCAGGAGGACAGGGTGGAGGAGAGTTTTACCACTGCACATGTTTCTGGTAGAATTCTAGCTTCCACACTTGATAGTCACTTCAAGGTACTTTTTCTGATTCAAAACAACTAAACACAGGTATAAAATAAGAGAGAGCCCTGAATGGAACAGTGATGAGACTACGTTATGAATCAGGCACCGAGATTTTTCTTGCTCTGTGTGTGATGAAGTCATTTATTTGGGCAAAGTGGCTGTCTCTAGAAACTCCTGTTAAAGGCTAACCAGCTTGCTTAAGGATCAGCTGTTAAGCCATTCTTAACCCAGAGGCAGTGTAAATTTCCACAACTGGCACAGAGCAGGAGGCTGGAAGACTGAGACCCGGCAGAGTGGATTTGGAAATGTCCAGAACCTCAGTTAATATTTTATTTATTGATATCAGAAGTTCACCAGTAAAAAAAAGCCCTGTCATGATCGTTACAGTTACTTGTCCTTCTGAGAAAATATTCACACTAAATTTATTTTACAACATTTAAGAAAGAAGATAGATGGCAGTAATCTATCTACACAAAATATGTTACCCAGGTTTGTTGACAAGAATTGTTTGCCTTTGCCATTGCAAGATGAGTAAAAACATTTGTACTTTTATCTCCTGAACATTACTTTAAATGGTCCTAAAAACTTCTCTTCGGACAAGTTTTTTCTTCAGTTCATGTGGTCATAAATATTAATATTCTATCCTTAATACTACAGATGTTTTGCAATATGCTTTTGTCTTTTCAAATATTTTTCAAAGTTAGGAGTAGACCACTCTCCAATAAGTAGACATTCTAGCAACATAGACATTTTGTTTTCCCCATATTAAGTAAAAAGTTTGAATAACTAGATATAATTTTTTTTTAAAAATCAATTGTACAAAATAAAGCAAAAATGCTCTACCAAATCATGCTAGTTTGAAGGAGTCCTAGGGCTGATTTCTCTTCAAGAAGTAAAAGTGTCAATGTAAATTAAGAAATAATCTGTTTTTGTTTGGGTCATGTTTATAGAAGTCATGATTTCATCAAGCCTTTGAGAATTTGTCCTCTGTCAAGCATAAAGCCCCTCTCAGACCTGTAGGAATTGGTACAAAAGGACGAAATCCCTTCACATGTTGTACTTTATTCTCTTGTCACAGTTAAAGCAATATTTATTTTCCTTCTCCTTGCTACTTGCAGGCCTGTGGTAAATCAAAAAAGTAAACTCTCAGGTTCATTGTGTAAGGGGCTTACTTCTAGGCCTCTACAGTTGCCACAGTAACTAATTAGAAATTTGCATCTCTAAGAGAATTATTTAATGCCTATGTGTAAGCCCTTTTATTCTGTGGGGCTTGGCCTTTTGCTAGGAAGCTCCTGGTAGACATTGGGCCTCGAGGTCATACTGTACAAGCTCTGAACGTAGGTGGCCCTGGTTTCTCTTTTTTATCAGGATGATTCATACGCAGGGAAGAATGCATCTTGCTAGCTCTTTGTTGAATGGTGGGCATCTGAAAGGCGGCCCTTGATTCATTTAGACACCATTTGTTTTAGCATGTAACTTCTTCCCCATCGCTCATTAGCTAACTCTTGTGTAATTGAGTCATGCATGTTAAACTGGTAGGGCTGAGACATGCCAACCAACCCACTGAGAGGACTCCCTGTTAACACGGCTGCGGAGATTCAGAAGACAATTCTGTCAAATGCAGAGTATTTTGCAGACTTGGGCAACAAGGAATGGGAAAAGGAACACTTTTCCTGAAGAGTGGCTTGTTTTCTAGAACTTAAATGCAAACTTCCACCTTCTTGGAAAGGAGAAGCCCTGCTGAGGTGAAAAGACAAACGGAAGGGAACTGGAAGCAGCGTGGTGCTGCTAACAACTTACTTTGGGACTGAGAGGGCACTGATTGCCATTGGGGTGTCATTTTGTGCTGCCCACACATGTGGGAGACAACATCAGGGACATAAAAGAGGGCACTGAATCTAGTTCTTATTCACTATTCTTCTACTGAAGTTTATTGTGGCCAAAAGACACAACAGATACATGTCCTAAGAGGACACTGAAGCAAGCCATCAACAACATACTCAACTCATTCACACTTGTTACAGTGTTATTCACTGAAACCCAAAGATGCAACAAGCCAAGTGTCCGATGAGTGCACCGGGAGGTCCACATAGAAGATGGAATACTTTTCAGCCTTACAAAAGAAGGCTGTTTTCATGCCTGCTACAACAGGATGAATCTAGACATTATGTCATATTAAATAAACCACTGACAAAAAGATGAATATATGATTCCACTTACATGAGTTACATAGAGACATCAAAGTCATAGAAGCAGAAAGTAGACTGGTGGTTGCCAGAGGCTGTGGGGAAAGGTGAGTGGAAGATTGTTCAACCTCTTGAACAATAGAGTTTCCATTTTGAAAGATGAAAAAGTATGGTTGCATAACAATATGGATGTATTGAATATTATAGGACTGTATATTTAGACATGATTAATATGATATCTTGTTTTATGTGCACTTTTATGTGGTGCTGGGGAGGCAACCCAGGGCCTTTCCATGCTAGGCAAGTGTTCTGTCACTGAACTACATCTTCAGCTTTTTTTATTTTGAGACAGGGTCTTGCTAATTTGTTTGGGCTGATCTTGAACTAGTGGTCCTCCTGCTTCAGCTTCCCAAATTGTTGAGGTCACAGAAGGAAGCCACCATGTCTGACTCTATTATATGAGTTTTACCATAATTTTTTAAAAGTTAGACTCAGTAGGAAAATGGGCTTAGCCTCTCTCTGAAAAGAATAAAAGACAGATGTTCACAATAGTGTTCTCTGAAGAAAAACACTCAAAATTTGCTTAATGTAAAGGAAAGTGAAGGTGGACCAGAAAGGTGCTGGCTCCTGTGATGGCTTCAGTATAGAGATAGTACTTTGGGTCCCTCTTGTCACAGCCCAGCTGCAGCACATCCAAGGAAAGGAAAATTTGAATACAATCTTACACATGTTTTGGGGACAAGAGACTTCGTTTTTTAGTCAATGATTTTTTTTTTAAAGCCAGGCATGGTGATACACACTTCTAATTCTAGCTATTCAGGAGACTGAAGCAGGAAGAGCTCAAATTCAAGGATAGTCTAGACTAAATAGCAAGGCCTGTTCACAGAAGACAAATTTTTTTATCAGATAAAAATATTTACCTCTTTTTCTTTTAACTTATGAACAAAAAAAATCCTTTGTAGAGTGATTTTTCTACAATGTCTAGTTCTATCTTGCTCCTGTTTCCTCAGGCTCATGGCAACCAATTCTCTGTTAAGAAACTCCAGTAATCTCTACATTTTAAATGTGAAACTACCTTATTTCAACTTCTTTGTTTATAGAAAATCAATTTGGTAAGGTTAAAGAATAAGTCCCTGGTCTCAGTGAATTTTTTCTTGAAGTTCAAAACCGTGAATGTCTTCCTAACATGAAAGGCGGTGAATTATTTCTTCTGACCTAGGGACTGGCAAAGTACTTAGCATGTTGGTTCGATCAGTGTACCCTACTTTACTCCATCAGAATTACATTAATTTTTTAAGTGAATTCTTATCATGAATTTACATTTCTAATAAATTTCTGCAGAACACCATTAGCTTCTCCATTTCACTTTTCTATCCATTTCTAGCACACTCAAAATTTTGACCCAACAAGTAATTTATTGAGTTTAATAGCATATTTTCTAAAAGTGTCTAATAATTCCATGACAAACAAACATAAACACTCCATATAACCGTATAATAAATACTTTATGCTTTAAAAGTAACAAAGTGGTAGAACAAGTAATTCACACATCTGAAGTCCTGGGTTCAGTCCTTAGTGAAAAAGAAAGAGGAAGAAAACGTTGTGATTATATCGTCTACTTGTTTGTTTGTTTCTGGTTTGTTGGATGGTTTTTGTTTGAGACAGGATCTCAGGCTATATAACTCAGGCTGGCCTTAAACTTACTAGGTAGCAGAGAATGGCCTCAAACTTGTGGTTGTCCTCCTGCTTCAGCCTCCCAAGTGCTGGGATTACAGGCACCACCATGCTCAGTTTAGACTGCTTTTGAGATGTAGGCCTTCATACCATTCTTGGTAAAAGTGATACAAGTTAATGGTTGAATATTTGGTTCCAATTAACAGATTGGGTTGTGAGCTGATAATCCAAGGTTAGTCTCAAGGGACAGATATGTTTTCCTAAACTTACAGTGGTTCATTTATCACTACATGTTGGGAGCCCCTCATGTAGGAGAAAGAAAGAAATAACTGATGCTTAATAAAAATACATTAAATCTGGAGGATCAACAGCAGGCACGAAAACTTATAGAACAGATCACTACAAATGAAATCAACAAAAATACAGCAAGCACTTTCTAGAGATGTGATTCACTCCTTAATTCTATTACTCACTGTCTTTACCCACTGCCATGACTCTCTTCACACCCCACACATGTGTGTTTCTGTGTGGGCCCCTGGAGCGCTTCTCTTCCCAGGGCACTTTCCTCTCCCCAATTGTTTGCCCTGCTAGTTTTTACATCCCCGTACATTCTTGTTCAGTACTGTTTAGTTCTTTGTCATATCCTCCACAGGACTTGACATAATATTTGCAAATAGGAGATATTTGATATACATTTATTGAGTTATGCTTATGTGTAGATCTGAATTTTATGATACAGTATCTGTGATATTCATCAACAAGGCAAACTAAACATTGCTAGACTAAGAAACTGGCAAATCTGTAACTATTTGTACTTACAACTATCAAAAGGTTTTGTTTCCAGAAAATAAAGCCATGTAAAAATTATTCATAAATTAAATATTCAATGAGGTTGGCTGAACTATTTCAGTTGCATAATAGTGAATAGTTTAGTAAATGGATTTGATCAAAGAGAGGAAAGATTCGCATGGGGTCCTCAGCTAGCACAGTAAAGCAGCACAGAGTAAAGCAAAGAAAGTAAAGCTTGGGTCTTCAAAAAAAAAATGTAGTAGCCTCTGTATTCCTTCAGCAAATATCTGATATAAAGAAGAGCTACTGCTTTTCTAGTGAGTGCAGGAAAACACATATTCTTATACATTACTGATTGGTGACTAAATTGTACTCTAAGCCAGGCAATTTGATGCTATCTATCAAAATTACTAAAGCATATACCCTTCTAGCCAATGCATTTGTTTCTAAGAATGCATCCTATGGCTATGGGATACAGCTTCTGTACAAAATGGTATATGGTCAAAACTCCTTATTCCTCTGTTATTTCTAATGGCAAAGTTGAAAAAAATATCTATGAGTGCACCAGTAGGGTGTTAGCTAAATAAAATATGGTGCATACTCATATTGGAATAGCACACAACTAGGAAAAATGAGGCCATGGTTTAATACAGACATGGGTATCACTGAGATTTATTATTAAGCAACAGAATCACCCCATACAAAATACACTATAATGTGTATTATAGGGTACTCTTTGTGTAAAGATAGAAAGAACAAGAGAAATATTATTTTGTTACATATGTGTAAACTATTTCTAAAGAAAAATGTAAGAAATCAGGTGTACTTATTACTCTGGAGACTAGATTGGTTAACTACGGAGGTCAAGAGACATTTATTCAATTAACCTTAAAAAATAGTTTATTAATAAAGAATTAATAAAAACTAAAAAAAAGTAGTTTATTGAGGTGAAATCCATTAACATAGAATTAGCTGTTATAAAGTGAGCAACTCAGTGGTATTTAATGTATTCCCTGTGTAGGCAACATTTCCTTCTACCTAGTTCCAAAACATTTCCATGATTGCACAATAAAATTCCTTGTTCATTAAGCACTTTTTCCTTATTCCCCACCTTCCAACCCCAGAAACCACCAATCTTTGATTTTTTAATGGTATTATTCAATCTGGATATCTCACATAAATAAACCATATAATATGTGACCTTTACTGTCTGACTTCTATCACTCAGCAAAAAGTTTTCAAGGTCATTTATTTATTTTTGCAGTGCTGGTAATCAACTTATTTATACTTCTGTTAAAATATTACATACTCAGAAGTTAAAAATTTTACTCAGGAGGCTGAGGCAGGAGGATTGCCATTAGTTTGATTCCACTGTGGGCTACATAGTGAGTTCAAGGCCAATCTGAACTATGTAGCAAAAAAAATTTTGAAAAAGATTTACAATCAAATAAAAAAATAGCCATTCCTACACATCTGATAATCCTTTGTTCAGTCTTTCTTCTCATCATAGCAAAACACTAGATGGGGGAGGGCTTGTTTGGGGAATTCAGTTTTGTTTTGAGTGATTTTGTCATTAAGGTACAGGTGCTTGATAGTCCACTCCTGTTACCTCACTGTGAACCTTAGCAACTTGTGAAATTTGGCCCCCAAGCAAAGCAATGGCCTTTACCATCCTTGGTAGCAATGTGTTTCTTGATTTCAACACTTTATATATAGCACAGTTGATTAGGAAAATATCATGATTACATAGATCTCGTCTGGCCAACCATGGGGGACACTGGGAAGGATATTTCTGTCATAGCAAAGGACATGTGGGAAGTCCCAGGGGGCAATGCTGTGACCAAACGACTTCTACCCCCAAACCCTGTCATTTAGAGATTCCAAAAATAAGCATTCAATTCCAACCATGTTCCCTTTTAATACCTAGAGGAGGGTGGTAGAGAAGGTGCTTGAAGTGGACCAGGCTGATCATCCCAGACCGACAAGACTGTCTGTAGAAATGTTTTCCCCACAAGGACAGTTGCTCATTGAGCAGGTGCTTAAGCCCTTGTCTTGATGGGGCCTCATGACACAAAGGCTATTTTGCTCGGCCAAAATCATCCCAGCCTGGAATCTCCACCCCGTGCCATACAGCCTGGGACTTTCCTGGTTTCAGCAGCAGAAGTTCTTAGTAAATGGATTTGCTATGTAAATAGGAAGCTGTTCTCTATAAAGCAAACAGGGAGGGTGGACCAGCCAAGGGCCAGGATAGCTAGGGGAGACACCTGGTGGAGCTAGGGGATGGGGGATGGATCCCATTTCCAAAGTCAAGGAGGGACCAGAAGAGTCTGGAACTTGCATTTCTGCAGCACACACAGCATGGCCTCTGATCACTGTATCATTTATAAGGTATCTGTCTGGTTTTTGCCATGAGTTTTGGACCCTTCGTTTGGGGCCATAGTTGTCAGAGGACAAAGAGCCACTGTGGTTGGTTAAGAGGGCTATAATGAGCTCAAAGGTGTCCTGTAGGAATATTTATCTTGGAACAATGTGTGTGATCATTATGAAAACACCTGGAGTCAAGGACACCATGGAGAAGCCAGTGCACCTTTCAATGTGAGAGACGAATGAAGTGAATGAGGCTGGTGAGCACAGGAGACTCCCAGAGCTGCCAGGAGAATACGAAGGAGAGAGAGAATTCCACACAGCGCTGCTTCTCAAGCTGGGATGCAGGTCAGAATCACTCGGGGAGGACTGTTTACAAATCCTGATGCCAAGCCACTTCCTAAAGGACGCTATTCAAACAGCTCAACACCAGAACTTGACAAAGATAATTTTTACAAGCTTGCCAGAGTTGAAAACCGTCAGCTTAAGTGTTTGGGGGGTGCTTTGTTGAGTTTTCTTATGGTAGTAAGGACTGAATACAGGGCCTTTAACCTGGATTTCATCCTCAACTTTTTTCCCCCTCTTCTCACCAAGTCCCTAAATTGCCTGTCTCAGCCTCCTGGAATCCTAGGATTACAGCAGAGTGCCACCAAACACTGTTTGTGGTGTTTTTATAAGACAATGGGTTTTTTGTTGTTGTTGGTGGTGGTGGTGATGGTGTGTTTTTTTTTTTTTTTTTTTTTTTTTTTTTTTTTTTTTTTTTTTGAGACAGGGTTTCGCTTTGTAGTTCAGGTTGGCCATGAGCTCACTATGTAGCCCAGGCAAGCCTTGAACTCAGCAATCCACCAATCTCTGCCTCCCGAGTGCTGGGATTACAGGTGTGAGCCACCATGCCCAGCACTGTGGGGTGTGGCACTGATTGCTGGTGGGCGTGAGTCACTACGCCCAATATCATATTGTATGTGGTTACCAGGACCCAACCAGGGACCTTGCACTTGCTAAATCTCCAGCCCAGATAATGTTTTTTTTAATGGTAGTTATTTTAGTGATGAAAATTTTAACCTACAGCGATGCCCAGTGATTCTGCCTGGTTCCAGACAACCGACAATTCAGAGTACCAGTCCTTTGTGATGTCTGGTATTTGGGACTCTGCTAACCCTCCAAAGTTCCCTAGTCACTAAACATCTCAAACCAACCCATCATCTCAGAAGCTTATATGGTTTGTACCTGAAAAGTCCTCCCAGAGCCTCATATTGAGTTGTTGTTTTTTTTTTTGAGAGAGGGTCTTGCTTTGTAGTTCAGGCTGACCCTGAGCTCACTATGTAGCCCAGGCAAGCCTCAAACTCAGCAATCTGTCTGTCTCTGCCTCCCGAGTGCTGGGATGGTGGCCTGGCTCATATTGAGTTTTTGATCAGCAGAGCAGCAGTGTTTACAGGGGGCCTTGGCAGTGTGGCTAGATCATGAGGGAGCCATATATGAAGGAACTCTAGGTCATGGAGTGGGTAAGGGGTGGCTTTGAAAGGTATGTTTTGTCCCCTGGCCCATCTAAGAGACACCCACTCCTATCTGCCATGATGTGAGCGGCTTTCCGTCCTTACCATCTCCCACCATGTTCTGGCATAAGCAGGCCCAGAAACAATGCTGCCAGATGACCATGAACTGAAACGTTGGAATTCATGAGCTGTTGAAGTCATTTTGAGATGTCTCTCATGTGGTCACAGGTGGAGCCTTGAGGAGATGGTTGATCATGGAGGAGTGATATTCATCAGTGGATTTGTTCACTGACGAGTTTATAGCTTAATGGGATACTGTCAGGTGGAGCCTGGTCAGAAGATGTGGGTCACTGGGGTTGTGACCTGGAAGTTAAAATTCCCTTGCCAGCTCCTCCCTTGACTGCCTTCATGCTGTGAAGAGCTCTGGCCAGTGCCCTCCACCATGTGCCTCTGCCATGCCGCTCTGCCTTGGAGCCAGCTAGCTATGGGACTGAAACCTACAAATGCTGAGTCCAAAGGAGCCTCTCTTCCTTTACATTTCAAGTAGCAGTGAAAAAAGTGACCAAGACATGAGCCAAAATAAGTCTTTCCTTCTTAAGCTCTTTCCTCAGAAATTTAGTCCCAGAAACAAAAACCTGACTAATGCATCATTATGTAGAATGTATCCTCTCTTTTATCCCATAGGATGTGCTATTGTTCTCATCTATGAAGGATGGAATTGAGACTTCAGGAGTCCCGAGAAGAGCTAGGATCACCCCCATCAACTTGTCTCTGACTATTTGGGTCTGTTTGTTTCCATGGCCAGACATGTTCACAGTGGAAAGGAAGGTCTATCTCTTGACTTTCCCAACAAAGGGCAGCTTGCCTTTTCCACCAGGAGACATTCAGTACAGTTCTCACACTCAAGCGTCTATAAAGAGTTCTCAAACTCACAGCAAAAACCATTAGTGAACTTCCACTGAGATATTTTAAAATTATTTTCTCAGCTGGGGATTTAGCTCAGTGGTTCCAGTGCCTACTTAGCAAGTACAAGGTCTCAAGTTCAATCCCCAGTACCAGAAAAAGGGAGGAATTTCTAAAGGATTGTTCTAGTACCCGTATTTTTCTCTGGTACAGAGAAAAAAATAAATAATATAGGCTCTAAAATAAATTTACAATGGAAGATTTACATCTTTAAATTTTTTTTTTTTTTTTTTGAGACAGGGTCTCGCTTTGTAGTTCAGGCTGGCCCTGCGCTCACTATGTAGCCCAGGAAAGCCGCTGCGAACTCAGCAATCCTCCTGTCTCTGCCTCCCGAGTGCTGGGATTACAGGCATGAGCCACCACTCCCGGCACTGTGGTATGTGGTATTGATTGCTGGTGGGCGTGAGTCTCCACGCCCAGCATTGTATGTGGTTTCCGGGGATCGAACTCAGGACTTTGCTCTTGCAAGGCAGGTGCCAGAACCACTGAGCTAATCCTCTGGCCCGAAGATTTACATCTTTATAGGGTAATTCTGAGGAACAAATTTCTCTCTTATACAATCATCACAAATGTAAAATGCATTGGCATTATTTGACATGATAGCAAAGTTATTAGAGTTTCATTCTGCTTCTGGTGAGATAAAGCTTTGTGTCGGGAGATACTTTAAAACATCAAAGAAACACAGAGTTAGCTAAATAAAAGTCACGGGCATAATTAGAAAAATATAGATCAATTCAGTTTATGCCATGATTCCAGAACCTAGCAAGTCCCAGGTCTTAGATGCCTCTTTGTTATCCTTAGTAGAACAGAGAGAGATGCTTGGAAGTCTTTTCCAGATTATAGTATTCCATTTAACTTTCAACATTTCATGAGGAATCACAGTGTCCTTCAGGATCCAGTTTCCAGGGTTCTGCTAATTATTACTGGTACTGCTGGGAGACCTTCCACCAAAACTTGGACACATGCACCAGGTCAGAGAGTGGCTTTCCTGTCTAAAGCAAAGAATTTCAGTTTCCTGTTTCCAGCTTTACTCTTCCTTCTCCTGTGATGATTCACTTTTTAAAAACTTCAGGAGCCCTAATTAACCCACAGAGACATTGCAATATTAATGCGAGACAAATATAAAAGAATAAACAGCCACCGCAGTAAGACAAAAGCAAACTCCAGTGCCATCCACTTTGTGTGTACAGAAGAAATTATGCCGCTCCTCCTTATAAATAAGGGCTCTGCAATGTGTCGCGTCTTTCCTGCAGGGGCGGGGGCTGCTTATTGATGCCGCATCTGTTTTTGTCAGAGCGTCAGCTAATGGAGAAAGTTAATTGTGTTGGTTGTAAGGCCACCTGTCACACACATGCCTCATTTCCATACTAATGGTCCAGCAGTGGCAGGCAGTGCGCTGTCTGCACTAACAGCTACTGCCTCTTTGGAAACCTGGGCCAAATGTGCCTATGCAGCAACTGGAGGCCTCTGCGCGAATGCCGCTAGTATTGTGTGGAGCGGGGCTCAGATTAACCCCCTACTGGCGGCTCTGAGCTGGATGTGCAGTAAAATGAGGCTGTTGTGAACTCCACTTGGTGGAGAGGACTGAGTCCCATGAGCCTCCGGGGAGGGACAACTCTGGGACTTCAGAGATCCAGAAGGCAGGTCTCTGTATGGCTGCCATAGCCCACATGGGGACCAGGGGGAGAGAATCCCTACTCAACTTCCCCTGCCTCCACGTACTACTTCACTGCTGTGTTGAGGCTTCTTTTCCACCGTCATCTCATCATCTTCCTTTCCTTTTTCAATCAGTTTGCGTACCTGGGAGAATCTATAGGTGCCGTCCTCAGCCACAAGGTGGAGGTCAGTTTGAGAGCTCTAGGTCGTAGGAATTCCACTGTTCCCAAAATGGCCCAAAGCAGCCTCGAGTCTGGCCAGTAAGGACGCACTGTCAGCAGTGCTGCTTCACCCAGCTGTACTTTTACAAATCGTTTGAATGTCAGGCATAGTTGAGGAATCAGTGCCCCCTGAGAAGAGGTTGATGAATATTTTAGTGGGAAACTATTAGATGCAATTTGAGAGAGGTGGCTGTCCTCTCCATGAAGCCAGCCAATAAAACAGACAGCTATTTCTTCCTGGCTTCTAACCCTGAGGATACAGGAAAATTCCAGCTTCAGTTTCTTTGGGATCTTTTTGTGTATGGCTTTCTGCGACCTTATGTAGCCATCGTAAAGGGACTTGGGGCCCAGTACCAAATGCTGCAGTGCTGACTGCTCTTAAAGAGATGAGGAGCACGTGGGCCAGGCTGCTTACATTTTTAAATAGCCAATTTTGATAGAATTGGTGATTATTCCAGGCTGAGCTCTCTCTATTCTTGTATCAAGATAAATTTTGAGTTGATGTGACAGTCATTGGAGAAGCAGTTCAAAGTCAGGCAGGAAGTTGCTCTGGTCACATTGCAAGTAAAATGTCCTGAGTCATGACATTGTCTCTAGGATAACCGAAGTCATTGCTTCTCAGTGGGATGAAGGTGTGCTGTCTTGTGATAGAACCCTATGGAAGCCTGGGAGGCCAAGCTGTGGGAGTCATACAGCTCAAGGGCATCATGGCTCCAAAGGCAAAGAACTGTTCTGTCAGGTCTGATTTCAACACTCTACCAGGACTGTCACACAGCAGTAAGGACAGGGTTTGGTTACGAGGATCTGTGTAGAATCCTTAGAAAAGTTTGGTGGCTGGGCCACCATAAATCCACACATGCCACTGATGCTGCCCCTGGATGATCTTGAACATCTTGAATCAATAACTCACTGACTCCCCACCATAACTATTTCCAAAGATTACACTCCAGCTCCCACTAAGAGACAGTTTCACTTGGTATTTCATGGAGAAGATGGGACACCATGAACTTTCTCCCACCCCCTTGTCTCCAAGTTACCATAGCAAGCAGATCTACACCATGGCTACCTTCATGTTAGCCCCTTATCCTGGGCAAAAGGGTGACTTTCCCACTTTGTCCTCCTCTTCCTTCCATTTTCCATTTCTCCTTTCCATTTTTATCCTTTGCTACTTTCTCTCTACCATATAAGTACATTCACATATGTGTTTGCACATACATACACAAATACACATGCACATGTGAGTACATGAGCTGGGATGTATGACACATTAGGCATTAGCACTCGTGACCAAGTACCAACTTGGCAAAAATTGACAGGAAAGATATATGAATTGATTAGCAATCACAGTTGTCTCATAGATACCCCATTCAGGAAGAAGGATATGGTGTCAGGTGGAAAGTGAGGAAAGACTAATTGGAAATTGTAAAATTTGGGTTAAGTTCTGAAGCATTTAAGAACAAAAAAAGGAGGTTTCCAGCAATATATATATATACATATACATACATATATATGTATATATATGTATATGTATATGTACATATATATACATACACACGCAAATATATACATACATGCATACATACACACACACTTGGATCTGGTGGTAGAGAAGGAAGCCTGTGTAGAAAAGTAGATGCTTGAGAAGTCACCCTAGAGTAGTCATGAATGCCTTGTGTGATAAAGCCATGAGGTTGAACTCTGCCTTGAATTTCTAAAGGTGTATTGAGGGGCACTGGAGGGCATAATGGGGATTGAAGTTAGGGTCTTTTACACGTTAGACACTTGGTGCCACTCAGTGCACCCTTAATATTATTGTTTGGATCCAAAAATGTTTCTCCAAAGGCTCACAGGTTCAAATGTAAAGCCTTGGGGAGATGACTAGATTATGGGGCACTGACCTTACCAATAGATTCATCCACTGCTGAGTTCATAGCTGAATGTTAAGAGGCAGGGCTGGCAGAGGAAATAGGTCACCAAGGTGCCATGACTTGGAAGGGTGCATTCTTATCCCCAACCCATCCTTCCTCTCTGGCTCTTTGCCAGTGCTCAGCCTCCTGGCTGCTGTGCCATGCCCTTCTACCATGTTTCTTCTCGAGAACTATGAGCAACTTTTTATAAGTTGTGTGCCCAGTATTTTCCCCAGTGATGAAAGGTTGATTGACATACCCAGCTCCTACCCTGAGAGATTTAAAGTAGAGAAATGAAGCTGTAGGACTGTGGTGGGAAGGAGGGGGCAAGGCTGTAGTCAGAGAGGCGTCATTGCAGCATCCAGATGAAGAGGCTTGAAAGGTAGCTGAGGAAGGAGAGAAGACCAATCTAGAGCTGTGGAAATAACATGCCTTGCTGACGGATGCTGGAGGAAGAAGGTGGAGAGAGAATTAAAGTGGTTTCCAAGGACAACTATGTGGATGGTGCTAACATATTGAAACTACAGGAAAATTTTAAGGTAAAAAAGCTTTGTTTTGATTGGGCCATAGGGAACTTAAGGTATGTGTATGTAAGTGAATCTGTGCAGCACACTGATGCCTATTGAAGCAGAGTGGTGGCCTGGGAATCCTCTGTAACAGTGGTGGTGGAAGCCATTTTGGATGTGGTTACTGAAGACAAGGGTGTGGCTGAAGCTCAATGAAGCTGAAGGACAGCTCGGGATAGTTTTGATGATGGAGGAAGATGTGAATGGAGAGATGGCAAAGGAGAATGAAAAGAAATGGTGGAAAGGCTCTAACATTATCAAGAAAGAGGAATTTCTTTAGGGCAAAAGGGAAAGAAAGTCTTCAGAGGCATGTAATAGCCAAGAGGTTCAAGCACCATACAGAGTCTCAGTGAATGAAAATCTGCAAGGTGATTGTGATGTTTTATATCTAGAGTCTGCAAGAACCTCATAGGCTCAAAAGTAGGGCTTTAAAAAAGTGATTGGATTCTGAGGGTGCTAAAATTGACTTGCAGTTAGGACGCAGGATCTGGTCGAAGAAATGGGCCACTGAGGGAATGACCTGAGAGTGTATATCTCTTTCCCCAGATCCTCCCTTCTTTCCTGGCCACCATGAGGTAAGCAGCTTTCCTCAGTTCAGGTTCTACAGTCCTGCAGATTCTATGCTTGAGTCTGCTCCCAAAATATGATCCAAAATAACCCCTCCCTGCTTAAGTTGTGATGTCAGGTATTTTGTCCCAGTGATGAAGAAAGTGACCCCTGCACCTTTCAACACATAAGCTAGTGGGAAGGGATGGTTCGTATTAGCTACCTGGTGGGCAATGGGAGATGAATGTAGGAATACATTAGGTCTGGCACCTAGTGCTTGGCTGCTCAATAAGATTGTTACATAAGTGACTGAATGAATCTCCTTCATCAGAGCCACTCTCTTCTCAATTGCTTAACATTCCTTAATTTTGCTAGTTCTCCTTTGTGGTGCCTCCATTGCCTACCCTCTCTAGTTCTATTGTGACTTTTCTAAGTTTTATTTTCTCTTGCTTAATTGACTTCTATAAGCCATTAAAAGATTGTCTTCATTGCTTCCTTTTCTATGCTTAATGCTACTGCCAAATTAATTAGCACTATCCTTCTGCCAAAATCCCTTATTGTGTCAAATTTTTGCATGTATGCCTGCATTTATTATGTACACATAGTGTGGAAGAATGGAACCCATGGCCCCATACATGCTAGGCAACAGCTCTTCCACTAAGTTATTTACCAAGCCCCAATTTTTGTTAATTAAAACAACTTGCAGTGTTACATTTTTTTGAACAAAATGCTGGTGGAGAGTAACCGTTGACTAAGGGTTCTTTTGCTCAGTTTGGGTAGAAATTATGAATAGGCAAAATGTACTTCCCTTAGAATTAGTAGCTTTCAGTGGCTCTCAGTTAGAAGCCCTGAGCCTTGCCAGCCAGAACTCTTAGATCCCTGAGTGACCAGTTTTCCTTACTGCTGTCCTGGAAGCTGAAGCAGCAGTTACTGGGGACTCTCTGGGCCTCTTCTAGCAGCCAGACCAAGCAGCACCAGGCTGCTCTCTGTCATCCTCCACTATTCTCAGGTCTTAGCCATTCTTGGGGGCAAGCAACCTTTGCTGTTATCATCTCTGGATTCTGCTAGCCACTTTTCATGCCAGCCATCCTCAGTGGTATCAGCTCTGGCTTCTGTGTACTTGCAGTGCCAGGTGACTTTAGTATTACCTGCTCTTTGTGCAACCAGCTTAGCCTGCTCTACTTAAAGTAGAAATCATGAAGTGGAAAATAGAATGACCTCAAAGAGGCTTTATTAGGTCTTGTGCTACAGCATAAGAGGGAGCAATGGATAGGCTGAGTTAGTGTGGTGAAAGACAGGGTATCTATACAAACAAAAGGCAGGTCCATGCACGTGTGCAATGTCCTCCCAGCTAACCACCATTGTTTTGCTTAGTCATGCCAGACTACATGGCATACTGGGCCCTCCTGCTCTCCCATCATGGGTAGGTGAGGGCCAGAGTGGGAACACCTGATGCAGTTATAGTCATCTAGAGAGGTTCCAGAGCAGGGGCATCTGGTCCTCTTATGAGGCACCTAAGCTATCATAACCAAGGCAAATTTTCTGAAGCAGTTGAGAGGCATTTAGGATAGCCACAGTTGTCAAAGAAGGAAGAAAGAAAACCGAAAATTAACTCTGGGAAGTTTCATATGCTCCTTTATTGCCTCATGGAGAGGATAACAGTCAGAAATAAGAGGGACTCTATATTAAACCTGCTAGTTTGGTGCTTAGGTCAGAAGATACAAACCTACAGCTAGAGGAGAAGACTGTTCATGGGATGGTTCAGGAGATAACTGAACTCTAGTGCTCATGAGGACAGGCCAGGAATGGGAAAACCTCTAAGGCCCCTGTTGTCTAGGACATTGACTTTTGATTTGTCTAAACTTGACAGTCAGGGCTTTCAAAAACCTAACCCAAGCTACACATTTGAAGAGAATTGTTACTTTTCTTATAGCCTGAAACCAATGCTGCTATCAAATTCAAGCATTCCCAGAGCACTCCCAGTGATGTAGAAACAATTTGCTGAGGCTCATTCAGGCTTCTAAAATATCTTTCTGCTCCATCTGAGAACCTTCCCCACCCTTCAGAGCATGGCTCAAGGTAATTTGCCTTCATTCCCTGGAACTTGCATTTTATTTGTCACTCTTTTGTTCTAGTTTTGCACTGAATTTGAGGGTTATCTCTTTTGAGTACATGCTTTGTTTTCTTTTTTAGAATGTAAGCTTCTTATATATATAGGGAAGCAATTTTATTGATGTATTTTCTAAAACTGATAAAAAGTGTAATGGTAGAAAATGAAAATTCTTCTGTTGCAAACTGGTAGATTTAAGGGCTTGTTTGCTATATGTAGAATAAAAGTTTGTGTTCTGCCACTGGCTACATGGTACTGGACCAATCATCTGTGCTCTGGGGCCTGTGATCTTCAGTAGTCTAATTGGATAAACATCCCCATTCTGCTGATCAGGTGGTTCACTGAGAATTGCTCTAGGCACTGCTGTCTGCAAAAGCCTTGGCAGCTGGAGATTTGAACGCATGTGTTGGTCAGGATGGAATTTTCCCTCATGGTAATGTGTGCCTGTTTCACAAAGCTCCAACCTGGCTTAATACCCTTGAGAAAAAGGGAAAATTTGGCAACCTGGGCTCTAGAGTTGTCTCAGTGTAAAGGCTCTCCTTAACTCTGGGAAGTTATTACCCTCAGAGGCCAAGCGCTGGCTTATCTCTTCCACAGTTTCTGAAAGGAAGCTCCTGAAAGGTTTGGGCTGTGGCTGTGGCTTCTGCATGGATTTTAGTGGTTGAGACTTTTTTACATAAATGTTTCCACATCTTCCCTGATGGTGGTATTAAGAAAGATTAGACACTGAGGGAGAATATGATGCAGTCATATTCTGTGAATAATTACAGTGTTGTTGCTGTAAGGATGGCATACTGTTTCAGAAAGAGTTTATTCAAAGTGACCATAAGGTCAATCAAATAAACAGTCAAGTCCACCCTGTCTTATTTTAGTTGTCACATTATGCTTTTTAATTTTCCTTTAGATAGCAAGTTTTTCTTTCATCATTAAAGTAAAATTGTTTCCCCAGATTATGAATGCACTTTTAAAGAAAAGTCAATGCATTCTCCCTTCCCAAATATAAACCTTTCATTAATATTCAATAATTTTCAATAAGATAATGGTGCCTATCATATGCCCAACACTCAGCAAATATTTTAATGAGCTGGTTGAGCAAGCTCTGATCATAAGGAAATATCATACTGAATTCATCTTCCTTGGGAAAACAAAATACAGAAATGGTATAAAGTAACACATACAATGGTACTCACTTTAGTAGTATTATGGAAAAACTTATAAACAATCTAAATGACAGGGGACAGGAATTAGCTATGTAAATATACATGTGATTAGGATGCTGTGAAGTGCATGCTGCCCATGCCTGTAATAACAGTGGGCAAATCACCATGAGTGATATGAGCCTGGGTTACATAGCAGGATCCTGTCTCAATACCCCACCTATAAAAATTAAAAATAAAATAGCAAACTGTGAAGTTTGCATTGAACTATCCACATTGTTGTGAAGAGCTCTCAAGATACTCCATAAGTGAATACAGCTAGACAGGGGATAGTGTATATAATATGCCACCACTTGTTTTGGAAAAGTATGTGTATTGTGATATCCCCTGCAGTGTCTTTGTAACCTCTAATTGCTTTTGCTATTCTAGGTTTCTTCAGGTTCCAAGTAAATTTTGGATTACTTTCTCTGATTCTGTGAAGTATATTGTTGAGATTTCAATCAGCATTGCTTTGAATCTATATAGCAGTTTTGGAAATATGGCTATTTTCACTACATTGGTTCTTCCAGCCATTCCATTTTCTGATATCCTCTTCGATCTCTTTTTTTCAGAGTACGGTACCTTTCAGAGTATAGGTCTTTTACCTCCTTCGTTAGATTGATTCCTAGATATTTCATTTTTTGAATAGTTTTTGTCCTTGATTCTGTTTATATGGTTTATTACATTTATTGATTTACATATGTTGGACCACCCTTGAATCCCTGGGATGAACCTAACTTGGTCAGTATATGATTTTCTTGATGTTCCACTATATTCTGTTTGCCAGTATCTTGCTGAGGATTTTTGCAACTATGTTCATTAAGGAGACTGGCCTGAAACTATACTACAAAACCACTATGATAAAAACTGCATGGTACTGGCAAACAAACTGACCAAGGACCATGGAACAGGTTAGAAAATACAGCAACAACTCTAGACATACTAAGCCACCTCATCTTTCACAATAAAGCATACTGGAAAGATTGAATTTCAACCCATCAAAGATTTAAACTAGACCTATATCTCTCATTATCCAACAAACTGGAATCACAGTGGATAAAAGATCTAAATATTAAAACAGCAACACTAAACCTGCTGGAAGATAAATTAGATAGAACTCTTGAAGACACTGGATAGAATCTTGAAGTCTAAGAAAAGACTTTATAAACAAAACCTCAGTATCACATGAATTAGCACAAAAAATCAACAACTTGTATCTCTCACTTTATTAAAGGTTTCTCCACAGAAAGAGAAACCGCCAACAGAGCAAAAAAACAACCTACAATGGGGAAAAAAAAATTTACCAGACTAAAGACTACTATGTAGAATATATAACGAACTTAGAAAAGTCAGAACCCCCCACCAAATGTAAAGATCTAATTCAAAAATGAGCATCTGAAATGAACAGACATTTCTCAGTTGAAGAATTAAAAGCACCAAATAAACATGAAAACATGTTCAACATCACTGTTCAGTTGGGAAACCCAGGTGAAAACAACACTGAGATTTCATCACATTCCAGAGAGAATAGTTGCTATCAGGAAATAACCAATAACAAATGCTGATGCAGCTGTAGGGAGAAAGGAACCATTCTTCATTGTTGGTGGGAGTGTACACTGGAGCAACCATTGTGGAAATTAGTGTGAAGATTCCTCAAAAAACTAGGATTAGAAAACCCATTTGATTCTGTTATTCCTTTGCTGGGTATATTTCCAAAAGATTTATACCACAGTGACATATGTTCACCCATGTTTATAGCACCATAGTTTGCAATGGCTAAATCTTGGAAATAGCCCAAAAGCCTATCAACTGGTGACTGGATAAAGATGTCTGTATGTATATACATCTATATACATATATATGTATGGATATATACATGTGTGTATATATGTTTGTATATATACACACATGTATTTCCACATACACATACATAATGGAGTACTACTCAGCCAGAAAGATTGATAAGCTTGAGTCATTTATAACTAAATGAATGCACATTGAGGCCATACTCAAAAATAAAATAAAGAGGACACGTGTACATACTGAATCACTTCTGTAGTATGAGAAACTGAAACTGAAAATGAAGACCCAAAACTATGACAGATATTGTGAATGGGGAGAAAAAGTTCAAAGGGAAGGGAGAACTGGGGGGGGGGGATAAGGGAAAAGAAAAATTAAAGATAAGAAGGAAAAATGGAAACAAAGTTTATGTATATAGGGGAGGGGAGGTTACAAGAATGGCAAAAATAAGAATCAAGATTTATCATGTACAGGTGCAAATTCTCAATGATGAATGTGATCATAAGTTCCACCTAAAATGTACCAATAAATTCAATAAATTAGAAAGCACATATGCATAAATGTGTTTTATAAATTCATAAACTATCTCTGAAAAGATAAAGAGAAAAATTAGCAATGGTGTACTCCTAGGAAGTGGAACTGGATATCTGGGGGGCAGTTCAGGGGTATGATTTATTTTATAGCCTATACAAATTTTTACCTTTTGGACTTTTACTATGTGCATAAAACCTCCTGCAGAAACTAGTACAAATATGAGAGAAAATGAATTTCAGTACTAATGCAAGGGCAGGAAGAGCTGGAAGTGTGTGTGCTGAAGGCACATCACACAAAGGACTTAGGCCAGCAGCTCTATGTGTGTTAGTACTGTGTTTTTCCCCACAACAGTGCTATTAGGAGGATTAAGTTCTTTTCATAGTGACCTACAGTTAATATGAAGTGGAGGCAATGGTGTGCTGGTAAAATTTTAACACCCCAAACCAAGAGTATATATCCCACATGAATGTTGATTGGTGTTTTTGTTTGTGACAATGAATCAGGCAGAAATGAAATATCACAGGTATATGTTGGAATTTCATTTTCTCCATCAGTGCCTTCAGTTGGCTAACAGATTTTAAATACTAAATAACTTTTCTGAACTTTTTCCTGTTCATTGCAATATACATTACAGACATAACACAATTTTGTATTTAATCTGCCTTAGTAACATTCTTTCCTAAACTTTTTAAAATTTAAACAATCAACAAAACAATAAATCAAGCTTCAGTTTGTAGGGTTTGTCTATCTGTAGTTTAAGCATTCCCACCATGGCCAATTTTAAGCTACTATTTCAGGGACCACATACTGGGGAGAAGATGTGAAATAGTCCACAGGATCTAGGGCTTCCATCTCATAGGTTCAAACATGTGAACAACTCCAAGAGCACACGTAACGGTAGTGGGGTTGGAAAATGATATTTTCAAGGTATATCACCTTTATTTTAAAATTTAAATACTTGTAAGTTTCTAGAAGTTTGTGTTAACAAACTGTCCCACCACCTGCCGGGCATGGGGCCTCTACAGTCAAAGCCTGAGGAGTCTCACCACTCCAAACTCCCTCCCCCTCAGTTCCCACAGCCACTAACAGGAGAACGTGAGAAAACACAATCTCTTCTCCATGGCTTCCTTAGCCACAAAGCTCCCCAGTTACCTTGAACAAGGCTAAGTGTGCAAACGCCACGCTTTTGCCACAAAGATGTTCATGAGTGGGCCGGAGGGTTAGCTCAGTGGTTCCGGCGCCTGCCTCGCAAGTGCAAGGTCCTGAGTTCGATCCCGGTAACCACATAGAATTCTGGGCGTGGAGACACGCCCACCAACAATCAACACCGCATACCACAATGCCGGACATGGTGACTCACACCTGTAATCCCAGCACTCGGAGGCAGAGACAGGAGGATTGTTGAGTTCGCGGCGGCTTGCCTGGGCACCATAGTGACCTCAGGGCCAGTCTGAACTACAAAGTGAGACCCTGTCTCAAAAGCAAAAAAAACCCCAAGATGTTCATGAGTGAGATCAGCAGTGAGTCGGCGGCCAAGATGGTGTGAGTTGGGAAAAAGTCAGAGCTCTGGGAAGAAATACACCAGAAATCCAGGCTCTCGGTAACAGGGGAATGGATGTAAAACAGAACCTATACATTATGCTTTGATTTTGTTAGAATTATTCTCCTTTACAGTTTTGGTGTGGAAATAAATCTTTTAATCTTGGCTGTGTCCAGTTTACCTGCAGAAACCACTCACACAATAATTGTGAGGTTCCATTTGACATTATGGAATATTTAACACAATTTTATTACATTAAATCATTGATGCTTAATTTTTAAAATCTATGTGACTCTCTTTAATTTAGTTGGCACAATTTGCTTCCATTAATTGCTATTGCCCTGGAAACTCATGGTTGTGCCTCGAGCAAGGGATACGTCTCGTCCTCTTTTTGGGCACCAACCCCATCCACTTGTATTTCATGTCATTTGCATGCGCTCCTGGGTTACCAGATCTCCATTCACTTCTCTGGCAAACCTGTGGTGAGTGCTGATTGCAGGCTGGATCCATGCTAGGTGCTGAAGAAAGTCCCAGAAGAGAGGCCAGACCTAGCATATAAAAATACTGTACAGGATATCACTGGTCTAAAAAAAGTATTCGCTGTGTGTTTGAAATTCATATCCACTGGGACATCTGCTTAGTAACTGGCAACCTATGTCACAATCTTTGTTGTCATATGGTTTTGCACCAAGCTAAGGACATAGTCAAGGGCCTGTCGGGTGGCCATAGCACAGTGTGGTCAGCCCAAGGTGCACAAAGATCTGGTTTCTACGCCAAGGTGTGAATGGGAGTTAGCTAAGGGACTTCTCTGGCTGGGAAGTGCTTCAGGCAAAGGGGATGGGCTTTGTGGAGGTGGTGAGACCGAGAGCAGCTTGGTGACTTTGTCAGTCTGCTGCATAAGTGAACTAAGATAAGAGAGAAGGAGGTTTTCCCGAGTAGCTCGGCTGCATCTCCAGCCCTGGTTTCCTAGGGCTCCTACCCTATTCTGGCCCTTTGATTCTAGCCTGGGTGTGTTTCAGTTCCTTACAAGGAGAAATAATACTAAGAACAGTAAACAATAAATCCTAAAGGAGTAAGCGTATAGCAGGAGGTCCTGAACGTTTAGGGGCAGATAGTTAGTAGATTATATAAAGTTGACTTAGTGAGGAAAATATATTGTCAACATTTCCCTTGAGCAGTCTCTTGGAACATCCACCAGGACTTCTAATGGGAATCAGAAGGGAGGTGGGCCAACAGGGGGTAGGGGATGTCATCCTCTCCTGCTGTCCCAGGGCACCACCCTGTGGCTGGACTGGCAGGGGCACCAGCAGTCTTCTCCCATGCTTTTGCAATATGTGTTAGTACATACTGTGTTTTGTGTATTTTGTGTATTGTAGAACTTCATTGAGTGCTAACAGATCAAGACCACTGTGGTCACCCCGCAGAGACCAAATGGCTCCACTCTCCCCTCCAACATTTGGTTCAGATAGTGGGAACAATGAGATGATATGGGCACCAGAAGGGCACGAAAAGATTAATCACCCAGAGAAAGAAGTTTCTGGGAAGGAGGCGGTCTCCCCAGGAGATCCCAGCCAAGCTTGAGACAGCATGGAAGGGATTGGTTGGATAAAGGTGCTGGGATTTAAACCACAGAGGGAGCAGCCAGGTTTTCTCACCCACTGATCCACACAAGGGCAGGAGAGGAAGAAAAAAAGTCAGGGCTGGAAAGTAGTTTGCAAACATCAAAGTGGAGCCAGATTCATTACTATGAAGATATATTCTTGTATTTTTCCTGGTTCTGATTAATCATCCTATAATTTTAAGGATTAGGTATATTACTGCCTGTCTCTGTGCTAATTTGACATTAGATGTATCAAACAGAAAAAGGTTACACATTGCAGATGGGGTAATTTGAAGGAAATTCATCAAAGGGGTAATGAGCAAAAGTGTGGGTAGGGCTCAAGAAAACAATAAGGAACACTGTGATACACCAGGACTCCATTTAATTTCCACTCTCATTGGAAGAGGCAAAGGAAGAGATGCTCTCAACTGGGGGAAGTGGGGAGGATGTAGAAAGGGCTACTTAACAGAAGCTATGTACTTGCGTCAAGGAACTCAGCCACCTACCAAGTTCCCTCAAAAGAAGAGCCAAGAAGCCCATAATAAACACTTTGACCTCACTGCCTTCCTCCTCTCTGTCCTACAGCATCAGCCAGCCACGCCAGAATAAGACCAGGACCGTCCTCTGAAGCCGCCCAGCTCGCAGGACAGAGGGCCGGGTGGAGAGGACCTCCCGGGACAGGGAAAGTGCCCAGCTTGGGAAGCTTCACTGGCTTTGCCTTCTGTCAACAGGATGGAAGTCTGTGTCTACTGTAGACAACTTGGTCAAAGAATGTGTTCCTCTGACCCCCCACTGTCCAGGAAAGATCAGTGAAATAGTTCTCGGTGTATAACACAATATTTCTTCTACTTGAAGCAGGTGATTTTCATTACAAGTATGGCACTAACTAGGAATATCAAATAAACATATTTTATTCATTAATTTTCTCTATCTTTAAAAACAACATACCTATCCATCAGTGGCTATGAGGATTGGTTTTTCGATCCCCTAGCCATCTGTGGTAGTAAAATGGCATACAATTTGCATGTAAGCTATACCCATCCTCTTGTATACTTCCAATCATTTCTAGATCACTTATAATACTAATATGATGTGAATGCTTTCCCAGTAGCAGCTATACCATATTGCATTGGGATGGCAAGAACAAAATCTACTTGTTCAGTACAGATGCAATAGTTTGAAATATTTTTTATTCACAGTTGATTCAATTCAAAAATACAGAACTGAGAGATGAGGGAACCACAGACACAGAGCACCAGCTGTAATGCTGGAAGTCATGTGACACGGGAATCTATACGTTGACACGTGCCAGAGCCTCGGACATGGTGACAGCTCTGGAAACACTGACACATCAAACAACTGGCAGAACCACAGCAGGTAGTCTCCTAGGAGGCATCTGACACACGGTATTGCTATTTTTGAGGCAGTCTTAGAGCAGTTTGTCTCACCTATTTGTCCATACCAAAGATTCATTACTTTATCAGAGTGTCCCATCTGCTTGTCACCCGACCTGTGGTAACTAATTCCCATATTTGGGAGACTACCCACTCAGGACAGGAGCACAGAGCTGAACTGGCCTAGACCAGTTGTTTACTGTTATCTACTTTGATTCTTATCATTCTCTTTCCCTATACAGTAGAAATTTAATCCTGGCACAAATTGGAAACAACAAAGCAGCTCTTCTGAAATTTATTTTTCATTCTAAAATGCATTTGCATTTTCAAATACTTATTTTTGGCTTTAGTTTTCATGCAATTTTGTTGATGGCACAGAAATAGAGCAATGTGACTTTTTGTTCCTTTTATTACTCTAATCTGATGCCCAAAGGGGTGACATCAAACTCATTAAGCAAATGGCAGAAAACAATCGATGTTCCCAAATAAAAGGTCACTCAAGAAGGAAAGATGAAATAAAATGCATAAAATCTCTCATTGGTTTGGCTTGAAAAATCTTCAAATTTTCCATCAGTACACAAGTAAAACATTAAACTGAGAACCATGGCTTTATTGCACCTCATGGTGACTCTACTATTTCCATTGAGTAGCAGTCTGAATCAGCTCAGGAGTGATGTCTCAGTTCACGAACTTAATTCCACCATTCTGGTCACAAAACAAATCAGTTTTCCCCATAAGGTCAAGATTGCACCTAACCATTAAGTTTGATTTGCTTTGCTTTGTACACACCTTGGTTTCTGACCAGAATCCTGAAAAAAATTAGTTCATGAACTGAAGGGCCTAGAAGGTGGAGGGTGAGTTAGGAAAAACTTTTCTTGCAGATTCACCCCACCCCCCATGACTCGCTAAGCTAGACCTGCTTCTGGCTTTAGCTCGGGATGTGTTCGGTGAAGCTAGAATCAGTACAAGAAAGCAGTTTTCTGGAAGAATGAGGAGAATGCGTTCGGAGGGCAGAAACAAACACATGTCAAAGTGAAGCACCAGGCAACGCGCTTGCCTCTCAGAGTCCCCAACCCCCAAGTCTTGCCAGCAGCCCAACTAAATGAAGCCTGTGTGCTGATGTTTTCTGTGGCCAATTAGCATCAGATCACCACAAAATAAATGTATATGGCAAGGCCATTTTCAAAGGCAGCTGTCACTTGATTGTGTTGTTACAAAATGTTTGCTTCCTGTTACACACAGACTCCTTAAAATGCCTTTAAGCAAAATGCCAGCCCAAGTGATCAGTGTGTCCGGCACAGCTCAGATACAGCTCCATGTGGGAAAGGCAAGGGAGAAACTTCAGGTGCTGGCTGCCAGGCCCTGGGATCCCTCATACAGATGATTGGAAGCATTGTTAGGCCAGTGGAAGTCTTTTTTTATTCTCTCAATAATTCATAATTTTTTTCATGCCAGGAATAGTTTGATAGAAAAACTAGAAATCTAGCTCCCAAATTACAGCTCTTGAAAATGTCCTCTTCTTCCTACCATATAAAAAAATAATTTTTCTCCAATTACTTTTTAAAATACAATCACTTAAAACACATTGGAAACATTTTGATGTTTTTTGCTCACATATTCTTAGTATTTAAGGAAGTTTAAGTTCTTTTATATTTTGTAATTTAAAAAATCCATAGTGCTAGTGCATCTTCCCCCTGCTTCACATGCACACACGCACACACATACACACATACGGGCTACTGAATGGTTTTGTCTCTGGTAGGTACATGGAGCTGATGTAGGACAGGCGTTAATTTCAGGCAGTTTGCCATTGCAATGATTGCTTTCACCCCGAAGAGCAAAGGCCCATTAAAATGGGTGGAGCCTGCAACTCATCAGGAACTGCCTCCTTCCCTCAGATTTCAGGGCTGGATAAAAGAGATGCTCCGCAACAAGGGGAAGAAAAAAATATGATGGCAATAAAAAAAAAGGAAACAAAGCTTACTGTTATAAGGTGGGTAGAGGAATGGGAAAAAAAGAATTAAATTGCGTCACATACTGGTACAAATTTTCAATATTGTGTGTGATCGTGATGTGTATATATAATGTACCAATAAAGATTCAAATTAAAAGAGAGAGAAAGGGGAGAGAGAGAGGAGAGAGGAGAGAGAGAGAGAGAGAGAGAGAGAGAGAGAGAGAGAGAGAGAGAGAGAGAGAGAGAGAGAGAGAGACGCTCCATAGTGCTAACGGACTTGGATTTCGGGAGTCTCAAAACTCTCCAAAGAAGTTATCTCAGTTCTCTTTTCTCCTTTCCACTCCATTTGGATCCCACAGAAGCTGTAGACTGTGGGAAGGATTCTGTCACAAGACTTGGAGTGGATTTATACACATGAGGGAGAAAAAAAGAGAAACTTTAAAAAAAAATCTTTTCTGCTCTGACTTTTTTAAAGAAAGACATGAAAACTACCTGTCAGAACTAGGACTACGAACCAGTGAGAAAAGATTATGGCTCAATAATGTCTCCTCTAGACCAAAGGCTTGTTCGAGATAAAGAAAGTGTTGATTAATGCCAGTCATATTTTGTTTTCTTTTCCTATCCTTTCTTACCTCAGAAGGGACACGTTTATACTGCAGCTCCTAAGGAAGAACAAGGTACCAAAAGGCTTTCAGCACTGGTTCATTGAATTAGCTTAAAGGATTCTACTATAATCGGCTCATACAATCCAACTGATTAAATCGATTGTAGAGAATAGGAGTTAAATCTTTTCATATCTGTTCTTTTTTCCTTGTGTTACTCTGACAAGGTGTTTTAAACCACAAGAAATATGTAAACAAAGTTGATTAATATTTGGTGAACCGTTCTACTGTTCTGTAAATTACTATATTTTTATTGAGGAAATTGAAGAAGGAATTAAATATTAGTCTGATCAAGACATAATTTTAATCTTACCTTCTAACGAAACCTATAGATGACCTAACATTTCCCTACTGACCCCTGCTGGTAGTCTCTGGAATTGCAGGAAGGGTGGGTAAAAGGCACTGATTCCGCGGAAGGACATGATTGCAAGTCCTAACCTATTTCAGTGGCATAGCAGCCACAACATACATGATTAGACTAGCAGTGGCTTTATTGTTATTAAAGAGAATGTCACACTCCTGTTAGGGACAGAAGGAAATGCCTGAAAGGTGTCTTGATTTTTTTTTTTTTTTTTGAGACAGGGTCTCACTTTGTATTTCAGGCTGGCTCTGAGCTCACTATGTAGCCCAGGCAAGCTTTGAACTCAGCGATCCTCCTGTCTCTGCCTCCCGAGTGCTGGGATGACAGGCATGAGCCACCACGCCCGCCACTGAGGTATGCGGTATTGATTGCTGGTGGGAGTGAGTCTCCACGTCCAGCATTGTATGTGGTTACCGGGGATCGAACTCAGGACCTTGCGCTTGCGAGGCAGGTGCTGGAACCACTGAGCTAACCCTCCGGCCCCAAAAGGTGTCTTGAATTGTATTTGTTTGTTTTTATAGCAAAATAGTAAGGGACCTTCCCATGTCTTTTTGCCCTTTTTATACTATGCAGACTGTGGAGATTAGGGTAGTACCAAACCTACACTCCCCTGCAGGGGTTTGTTGATCACACAGCCTCGATCCTAACACCACACATTCCAGATCCTCCTACCTCTGATCGCGTGAGCCTTTGTGGGAACATCCAGGTGTGAAACATAAGAATTTATGTGAGCCACTAGAGCTTATGAGGAAAATACACTTATGTTAGTGTCTTAGGGACTCTATCTTCAAGTTGAGGAGTGGAGAAGAAAGCCTTGAAGCAAGAACTGTAGTCATCAGTGAAAAAGGAAGAGTCCGTATGGTTGAGCCTCTATAATTGCCTGTAGTCCCAGCTACTTGAGAGGCTGAAGCAAGAGGATTTTGAATTCAAGGGTGGTCTGAGTAATTTAATAAGAATCTGTCTAAAAAATAAGTAAAAAGGGGCTGAGGATGTAGTTTAGCACTGGAGTGCTCACATAACTGGAGTCCTTGGGTTTAATCTCTAGTAGAGTAAAAAAGTAAAAATAAAAAGTGAGAGAAGAAGGAAGGTAGAGTTGATTCAAGCAGGGATTTTCTTAGTTAGGCATGGAAGATTCTCATCTAGAAGGGCAGCCTCCCATCACCCTTGCATCAAATGAGAAGGGAAGAAACAGGTATCCCATTGGGGAGAAGGCCTGGGACAATATTATCTCCTTGACAGTGCTAACCCCAGTCTTCTTTCAAGGCCATGGGACAGAGTGAGCATTGAGTCAGCATGCGCCTGGTACCTATGGACTGAGAGATCCCAGGACAGAATGGAAGATCTGGGGAGAGAAGAGTAGAGAAGGAAGTGACAACAGGAGAGAGGAAGGGGATTGGTTCAGGAAGAGCTCAGACTTGGGTACTGATCAAGGTGAACAGGTAATGTAAAGCATGGTTCATTTGGCTGGGTGGAAAATGCTGAGATAATGAATCTTGTTGGTCTCCTGATGAAAGTCTTAGAGGTAGAATCAGAGAACTACTGGGGCATGGGAGGCAGCCTGGGTCTGAATGGCTGCACATGCAAAAGCATCTTCAGGTTTTGGCTGCACCTAACCAGAGTTGGCCAGTGATGGGTAGATTGAGGCTTCGGCTCAGGGGTGAAGTACTGTAGTTGGATTGCTTAGCAACAGATGCCCAGAGTACTGAGGTGGAGCATCTAACTCAGTCAGGAAGTAAGTGTCTGTATCCTTATGTGAACTTAGTTCTCATTACAGTAAATCATTAAGATTTAATGTAGACCAAGAAGAAAGATGCCAGAACTGGAAGTTCCTGGCAAAACTGTAACTGTTAGAACTGTCAGCCTTTAATATGTTTCTCCTAATCCCTTCCATCCAGACAAGTGGCATTTTCAGCTCCCAACATTTTTGCGTCATCGAGCTGAGGTGAGGGTAAGGGAGCTTTCAAAGTCTTGTGGTTGAAGGTCCAAGCATTCTTCTTTTGGCTATTGACTGGCCATTCTAGCCAAGTTTTAGCAAGAAACTCCTTAGAATGTTTCCTTAGGAACACCCACTTTCCCCAGCTGTCTTGATCTGGAAGTATTTGATCCAGGCTGGGTCCTCACAGTTGGGAGCACAGTGGTGGCTGCTGTTGTAGCACATCTCTCAAGCTCTCTTTTCTACTCTTTTGGGGTCCCCCTTAAAAGGCACACAAACATCTGCATTCCCTACACTAAGGAAGTAACACAATGCTTTAAGCCTCTCAGAAAACCTACAGGACAGTTAATATGATTTAAGCCTATATTTAAATTTTATGAGACTCATTTTCAAGGCTAATAACCCAGTTTACTGTGCACAATATCAAATGCAAATTTTATTACTGACTTGGTAAAAACCAAGACGATCGTCATTAGCATATCTCCCTGCATCACCCTTTTTAGCCAAAAGGTGCACCAGGAGTAACAGTGGGGGTTTTTATATGTGCTGTAAATTACAGTTACAATCTCATTAGATAAACACATTTAAAATCAGGTTATCATTCACTTATATATCAGAAAGTTGTTTGTTCAATTGCAGCTAGTCTCATATTCTAGCATATGGTGCATGAAATTCTTAGACTAATAAAATTTCAAGGTACAGGGAGCTGGTGTCTTGGAAAAAACTGTTTCTGCTCCAGAAATGGCTCGATATAATCTGTAATTGCTTTGAAACAATTATGCAGCAGGCTGTTTTGTACTTAATAGTATTTACATCCTAGGTTTTATTAGCAACAAAATGTGAGTGGAACTTGTGAAAGAGAAATTAATTTTTCCACTAAAGGATGTAAACTTTTAAATGAAGGCTCCAGCAGATTGAAGTAACTAAAAACATGGGTATCAGTTTACATTCTGATTTTTTTACTTACCTTTTATTGTGATGCTTCCTATTTCTCATTATTACATTAAACTTTTCAAGCAATTTTATTTTTTAAAAACTCTTGTGGTACTCAGTCCTCTAACTTGAACTTGTGTTTTTAAAGATATGCAGCCTTGTAGAGATGGTAATATACTGTTTATGCTGCCCAAATTAGAGGATTTTGCACACATTTCTGAAAGAAGAAAAGCAATGGCACTGTCCACGTGGAGCAAATCTCCCAGGAAAACTCTGTACCCATCTCAAAATGAGCCAAGACCAATCAATATTCTTTGAACTGAAGAGTTCTTATTATGAACAGTGCAGGAAGATACTTTTTCCTTGTTAAACCATCTCCATAAGGGTTATGAAATTCTTAGAACTGTCTTGTCAGTGCTGAGCACAGACCTTTGACTTCCACTCCCCATTTGTAAAATAAAGATAAACATACCAAACTCCTTGGTTTTTTTGTGAGAATTTCACTAATTGCCCTTAAAGGCAAAGTATTGGAGTAGTGCATAAATATTAGGTATCACACATGGTTCCCAATTACTTTGGTTTGACTTAACATCTAGGCTCCATAAAGAAGCATGGTCCCTGTAAGTATTTTCATTTCACCTGGTCTTCTCAGGCAGCACCTTCTCTTTGGCACATGGTCCATTTTTGGTCAGCTACTGGTGCAAACCAACTGTTTTGACTTCTGCATCAGTATTGTACATTAATCAAATTATACATTCTATAATATGTTAATATTTGTACTGAAGTAGTAACTGTTTTTTCTTGCATATATGTAATTGAAGTTCAGTGTAGAAAAATGATAAAAAGAAAAAAATTACTTATCATTCTACATCCCAATGTTAGTTCACATATCCCCACAGTATCATCCATTCATTCTTATCATTTGGAAATTTCTTGTGTTGATGGAGGATCAAACACTGACTTTTGAGTTCCCTGCCCTCCTTCTCCCCAACAGCAATTCTGATAGCAAATTGACCCTGAGCTTCTCTGTGGTCAGCTGCCCTTGGGATGACAGTTCTCCTTGTGAGAACACAATCCTTTCTAAAAACAGGATTTCCAGTGTGGAAATCTTCAGACAACCTCATCCCTCCTATCCAAGAAATAGGGGGACTGAAAATATAAAGACAGGTATAATTTCACAATAACCAATTCAGGATGACCTACGGCAGATCTGCAAAAGAGGCCTCACCAAGGTCTGGGCTGATTGTGATGCCTATGAAGACTCAAGACCTCATGAAAATCTAATTGGAGTCAAGACATTCCTCAAAGACACAGCTCAGGGCAAACTGGGGGTCAAGTGAAAGGGCTTAAGACAATGCTAGATATTCACAAGGATGATTAAAAAAAAAGAATGACAATGCAATGCAATGCAAATTTTAAAAAGTGACAAAGAACATCAGAAAAATAACAAAGATGAGGACCAGATTGTCTTGAACCTATCCTGATAAAAGCTCCTCTCCACATCTAGCTCAAGTGGATCATCAAGAACACTGTGTGTCTCAAGACTGGTCCACAAACTGCTAGAAAATGAAGTTGTTCACTTCTCAGTGTTGTGGCAAATGGAACAGCTCAGTATTATAGCCAAGCGTCATAGCTCAATGTCACAGTCAAGTGTTGCAGCTCAGTGTTACAGCTCTGGATTACAGCTACCCCAATTTGAAGGCTCGAGAATTCCAAAGTCACTCAAAAAGGTGGAGAAAACCCTTTTATTACACTGGATGGCTTAGAGGAGCTTGACTGCTCCAAATTCTGAACACTTGAGCAGAAATGGGAACCTCCTTATATGGGGTTCTACAGGGTAGATGAGCATGCTCACTAAAACAGTGGGGTAGAGTTAACAGAACATTCCTGTAAGGGGGTGGGACTATCAACAGCCTGGATAGGTCTCACATTCAAACAGTTTTTCAAAACATTTTGATACACTGGGTAAGCTCACTGCATAGCACCAACTGCTACATTTCTGAAACAAAAAATATTACAGAAAAAAAATATGGGAGAGGCAAAAGCTTTCCCTATCACCTTTTCCCTATTCCTCTGATGCTTAAAGAACATGAACTTGCTGAAACCAGAAGTCAGGCAACTGGCAAATAGAAAATTGACATTGCAAAGATCTCCACTTCACCAGCACAGGCCAAGGAGGACTTCTTTTCCCTTACACAGACGACCACCCAAAGACTCGGTGAAGAAGAGAGGGCTGAGGAAGGCTATTGCTTGTGGGAGACAGGGTAAAAAGACACAGCCAGAGCCCTCATGATAAACTCCAGTCCCCTGTGAATCCCACAGCAAAAAGATTAACAACCAACAAACAACAAAATTGGAACCTTGAGGAAAAGGCTGAGCCTGGGCTTGACTCTTGCTACCCTGAGCAGAGCCAGCAAAAGGCCAAATACCACACAAGCAGAAAGGGAACCAAAACCCAGAGCTCACCACACCTTTATTTGGTACAAAGCCTTCACATCCTAATATGCATAAAACAGGGTGGTTATCCACAGTAATCCCTATAGTTGAAGATTCCCCTAGGGAAGGGCAGACATCCTTAAATCCGAGTAAGTCTTAAAACCAGTAATCTCAGTGCAGTAATCTTTATAGTTAAAAATCCTGCAGGGTGGGGCAGATGTCTGCAGTAATCACAGTAGTTGATCCCACAGGGCAGGGCAGACATGCTTAAATCCAAGTAAACTGTAAATCCAACTAAGTCATTCACTGTTCCCAACAGTCACTGACCACTGTGCTTGGAGCTGGGGTTCCACCTTGGCCTGGTCACTGGACAGGCCCTGCACTTAGGCATGAGGCAAGAGCACCCAGCAAACTAGATTTCTTTCCTACATAGTGAATTCTTTCAATTTGAGCCTTTCTTGTACACTCACAAAGAATAACTTTACATGTAGAAAAGTACATTGCCATATATGAACTGATGTATTCATTCTGAAAAACCAAATACGGGTGTACCAATGGGAATCAGCACTCCAGTGACCATATGAAAAGAGTTAGAGGCCAGCCTGAGCTACATAGCAAGTCAAGGCTACATAATGAGACTGTGTCTCAAAAAAAATTCTTTTTCAGATATTTAGTTTTTCCCAGTTATATTTTGGTTATTGATCTCTAACTGTATTCTGATAAGAAAATATACCCAGTATAATTTAAATCTTTTTCAAAGTCTTGAGACTTGTTTTATGGATCTGACCATGATTTGTCTTGGTGAATAACCCATGTGCACTTGAAAATAACTTTCATACAGGAATCGTTGAGGTGCCAGTCTAGAGGTGTTAATTTGAGGAACTTAACTGATAACTGTTCATGTCTTCTATAACCTTACTGATTAGGTTATCCACATGTTTAAGTAATTACTGAGCAAGAGGTGAACTCAGAAATTTTAGGTATGTCTGTCTCTCCTTTTTCATTCCTTTGGGTTTTGCTTTATGTATTTGGAAGTGCTTTTAGTAGATGTGTGCATATTAAAAATTGCAGTCTCTTTTTTACTTTTTATTTCTTTATTTTTGCAGTACCAGGAATTGAACTCAGGACCTTAAGCTTCCCAGTCAGGCTCACACCACTGAGCTAAATTCCTGGCCCAGGATTACTATCTCCTTAATGGTGTACACTTTATTATTACATAGTCTTCTTTATCACTGGTAACATTTCTGGCTTTGAATCTACTATAATGTTAGTATAAACCTGTTTTTTTTATAACAACTATTGCTTCACGGAATATCTTTTCCCATTCTTTTGCTTTTAATTTATCTTTGTCTTTAAATTATTTCTCTTGTAATCACAATTAAATGGGCCTTGCTTTTTATTCAGTCTGACTAGATAGCATGGTATCTTGGGATAACAACATGGCTCAAGGTCCTGAGGCTTGAGGGAAGTGAGGAAAGGCGATAGGGAGGGCAGAAAGCCCTAGGGCAGGGAGGGAAGAGGACACGTGGTTTCAGGGTTCACACAATACTGGAGGCTAGCACAAAGATTTTAGTCCTTTCTCCTGAACACGGAGAGGAGTCAAGAAATATCTCAAGATGGAAATGACATGATCAGAAGGGTCTTATGGTGGAGAGCTTCCTCCATTTGATTTGATAGGAAATCCAACATCTTCCTGAATTGTGAGAACCATGGAAATCCAATCTTTCCAGTGTCCTCTGACAAGCCATCC
>PVIC010000561.1:0-116928 GCA_004025085.1 Thryonomys swinderianus | reverse complement strand
TAAAAAAAAATAAAATGACAGTATACAAGATAGCCTGGCTTGAGACTTCCTCCTTTTCACAGTGGGTCTTGCTTTGTCTTGAAGTGCTTGCAGAGGCTGTGCATAAATCAAGATGCAGCAGAGCCCACCTGGGAACCGACCAGCAGGCTCCACACCTTAACCAGAGACCCGACACCTGAAAAGGAGCCAGGACGTTTCCAAACCTAATTTTCACCAAGTACCATCACTTTGCGGGCTAGGGCTTCAGTATGTGAATTTTGCAAGGGCACACTTCGGTCCACAGCAGTGCTGGTATATGAACTCAACAGGGTTTTAAGGTGGGAACCTAAAATTGTCACAACTGTGGGGAAGAAAGTTGTCACAGCACAATAAAAAGGTTATAGCAGTTTACAAAAACATAACAGCTGCTGCTCCTAATGTAAGAAGGTTCTACCATCTCTCAGTGTGTGCATGTGTATTTTTAAAGTTTATTCGATGGTTTGGACTTACTGATATAAATAGAGACTGTTAATAATAATACAAGACAGGGGCATTAACAAATTTGCCTGCCACTAATGACCTAAAGTATGTGACAACTCAAAAGAAACAAGTAATTGTTTCAATGTAGACTGTCTCAGAAATCTAGGGCATCATCAAACCTTGGTCCTCTTGGGTTTTTTGTTTGGAAAGAATGCGGTGTCTTAAAAACAAAAACTTGCCTTTATTTCCCAAACTTTTCAAGCATTGCTCAAACCCATATCTTATTCATTATCTAAGTGACTTTAATTTACAATATGAAACCACTCCAGTCTCTGCACACTTCTCAACATAGCCTCCTTTACTGTGCTTTGCTTTTTTGTTGTTACTGTTATTTTTTAAAGTCTTCCATTTTTTTCAAAATCTTTTTCAGTTTGAAGATATTTGGCACACTTCTTTTTAAAAATACACCAACTCATTTGATAATAAATGTTCATAAAGAACAAATGTGAGTGTCCCAGATAAAGGGCTAAATAAAGGAAAGGAGATGTGATTTTAGTATATGTGCTGCCGAAGCAAGCACAAGGAGATGTGATTTTAGATGTTAGTCCTCAGTCAGCTGAGAGAAAAAAAGGAGATGATGTAATTGGTCAGCAAAGTGAAAGACTAAACAGCTCACATGTGATAATGAACATAAAGAAGCAGATCTTCCATCAGATTATCAATATTCATTTTTCATAAAGTCTCAACACAAGTATAACCTAGTCTCTTTTGCCTGGTTCTGTAGATCTTCATTTGTACTTTGGTTCCACCACTGACAGTCTGGTGTAACAATGATCTAGTCACGTATCTGCCTCCTTCTGTTTGCATGGAGACTCCCATATTCACTTTGTCCCCAGCACTGACAGGGTCTCATACACAATTGTTGCTCCATCTCTGATGTCCTCAGATTCCAACTTCTGTCCAATGCAATTGAACACTACACAGAGTTTGTTCTTACTCATTAGTAATTTATTTACCCAAAATTACCTGACCGCCTCTCATCATATGTGTCAGCTGCTGGGACTAGAGAGATCAATAATATTACATGCTGAGTACCTAGTGCAAAGCCAGGAAGAAGAAATAACCTGGTTTTCTAAGACACAGATGGAAGTGATTTGAAGGAGAAATAGAAAATGAAGGCCAAAACGGTATGTACTTTTTCATTAATCTTATCTGGACAGACTTTACATGGAAATCTTGTTTCAGAAAAGGTTCACAGCTCTTCACACATTCAAAACACAAAAGTATTTTCTGAACAGAAAAACCATTGTTAAACACCCACTATGTGACTAGCAACCACCGTGCAAGATGCTATGAATGCAAAGACAAGACATAACATCTACTATTAAGCACACTTTTGAACTTAGTGTTCAGGGAAATATATTCATCCACAGAACCATCATCACAATAACCTAAACTTATCTACCACCACTAAAGATTTCCTTATTTTTCTCCTGATGCTGATTTGGAAAAGCAAAATTTGGGAAGAACTGAGACTTCAACTGTACACTTGAGCGTGTTATATGATGTTAGGAATCAAACCCAGGGCCTTGTGTGTGTGTTTGTGTGTGTGTGTGTGTTGCTAGCGACTGAACCCAAGGCCTTGCACAGGTTCAGCAGACTCCACTCTCGATTTCAGACCATGTGACCAGGAATTGTGCCCTCATGAAAGAGACTACAGAGAGCTTGCTTGACCATCCCACTCTGTGAGGACGCACTGAGGTATTGTCTGTGAACCAGAGTCTGGGCCCTCCTGTCCGCAGGCTTCCTGATCTTGGACATCCCAAATTCAAACAGTGAAAAACATGTTTTTATGTTGGATATAAGCCACTCAACTTATGATGTTTTGCTAGAGTAATCTAAACAGACATACTCTTCTTGCAAGTAAGTGTGTTCTGTGGCCCAGAATGTAGGTAACATCAGGCAGCATCAGTCTCTTCTCAGGAGAGCCCAGAAAGTAACTGCTCACATACTCTGCCTATCTATTTGTTCTTCAGACGGAGAGTTCTTGGTTTTCCTTTTGGAGTGTGTGTACTAAAATGTTTGCAAAGGAATAAGGCAATTGTGGGGCTAGAATTCCAGAGTCATCTATCTGGATATAAAATGCATTCCACAAATAGACTCACCAGCTTCATGATACTAGTTAGTGCTAATCACCTTCTGCAAGTACTGCTCACTTAAAGACAAGGATGATAACAACAAAAAGCAGCAATACATATTAAGTGCCTCTCATGTAAGAGAGCATATTCAGAAATACAAAGCCAGTGCAGCCCAGTGTTATGTAGTGCTTATTTGGAAAAAAATTAGTAACATTATTAGCTAAAGTATATGTTTCCACCAAGCACTATGGGAATTTTTTACATATTCTTGTTAGTATGATCTTTACAGAAGCTTTATGGAAAGTGCTATTATTTTATTTGTTTTATAAGTGGAAGACATGCTGTTAAGCTAAGGTGTCCTGTTGAGTGACAGAACCAAATGTGACAGAAGTACAGTTCCATCATCTCTCATTTAGCCTTTAAATTTGTTTTTAAATGAAATACAGGGAGTATCACACCTCTCCACATGCAGGAGTTGGACTTTATTCAGAGGATGCAAAGCAAATATCAGAGCTATTTTTGCAAAAGTGCTCATATATACCAGGGACAACCCAAGCACAAGCCAATATTTCCTCAAAAATTCTTCAGCCTGCTGGATGTGGTGGCTCATGCCTGTAATCCCAGCACTCGGGAGGCAGAGACAGGATTACTGAGTTCAAGGCTTCTTTGCACTACATAGTGAGCTCAGGGCCAGCCTGAACTACAAAATGAGACCCTGTCTCAAAAAAAAATTCTTCAGCCAATGATCTTTGGGATCATGGAGCAGAAATGATATGGAAAAGAAAAACTGAGATGTAGAATTCCACTACATGTATCACATAAAATATTCTGTGATAACCCTAATGTTTTATAACTATAGTGTCTAATAGCCAGTCGATACATGTGGACATTGAGTTTTTGAAATGTGGCTATGTGACTGAGGAATGCATCTTTTAAATTATTTTAATTTTATCTCATTTAAATCCAAATAAAATAGCCTTAAGTGAGTAGAGGCTACTGTGCTGAGTGGAACAATTCTGTTATGGAGAAATGTCCACTTGTCATCACAATAGGCAGCATATAGAAACTTTTGTAAGATATAACTGAAACAAATGAGAACTGAAATAACGGAGTGACCCTCACTATGATTTTATTGCATATCTTCTTTCCCCTTTTCCTCACTCTCCAAACAAAACATGAATAAATGTACATATTCCCTTCAAAGGTTGATCTCTCAGTAAGTCCTGGACTTCCATGTCGCTGAGGACTTGCCACCAAAACATCTTTCTCATTTTCCCTTCCAAATGTCTCCTTTCTTCTCCAAATACTGTCTTCCTTTTCTTGCTACCCCTGGATCTCCTAGACAGAACTGATTGTTCTTGTTCTCTGAGATATGTGGTTAACTTGTATGTCCCTCTGAGTGTGCCAGGAAGTTTCTGCACAAACTCTCATTTCTGGGTGAACCATGAAGATGTTTCTGGATGAGGTTAACTTTGCATCAGTGGACTGAGAAACAAGTTGGCCTTTTCCAATATGGGATGGTATTACCCAGTCCTTTGAGAGCCTGAATAAAAACAAAGTAGAAAAAGGAAAAATTGACCATTTTGCTTCCTGCTTCATGACTTGATCTGGAATATCAGTCTTTACCTCCATTTGTCCTGCGATTTATACCATCAGTTCCACTAGTTCTCCAGCCATTTAAACTGAACTTGAGTCATACCACGGGTTTTCCCGGATCTCTGGCTTGTAGACAGGGGGACTTCCCAAGCCCCTAGTTATGTTCTTAGTAAGCAGAGCCAATTGCATGTACAATTATAGGCCTATCATAATCCAGCCTGAAAAGTACAACAGGCTTCTTCTTGGAATGACAGACTGAATGACATGTGCAAAGCATACTGGAGAAGTGAAGTCGCTTAAAAAAATAACAAGAGAAATATAATATACACAGCTCTGTAATAGAAGAAATACCTCCCTCCAGTGTGGAGTGATTAAGACAGAAGGACATGAGCTGGAGCTGAACAATGAGTCGACAATGAGCCAGATCTTGGGAGGAGTTGGGGGGAATAGAGAGAATATGAGTTCAGAAGGAACAGTCTTTGCAAGGAGGCAGAAGCAAGAAGGATCAGACAGCATTTAGAATTAAGTATGGAGTTTGAGGGAGTGAGAGGAGGTAAGACTGTAGAGGCAAGTGGGACCACATCAAGAGGCAAGAACATGTTTTTCAGGCTTTAATTTCCATTTACCACATGTATACTGACCTCTATTTTATCTTCACTACAAACACGCTTAGGAAATGTACTGTTGCTTTTGTTAAAAAAAAAAAAAAGATGAAGGCTTAATCTAAAGAGATTTGTTAACATTTGGCTCTACTGTTTTCTACCTCCTGTCCATGACACTGTCTCCTTCGTGACTAGTGCAGTGTTTGGCTGTCAGGAGGGATGCCAACAGCAGATGTTCTCATGCCTCTCATTCTGCAACTCCCAAACTGCTTCTAAACCACGGGTTTCCACGCCCCCTCTGCATCATCCATTAGGACGTTAATCCATGGCTCTTACAGGACTTAAACCTTAGGCTGCTTCCCTAAGGGGTCGCTGGCAGAAATAAAAAGTGACTCATTTGCCAGAACTAGGATCCTGGGATTCTTGCTTCTATTTTTGATGGTATTAGATCCAGAGACATTATTAATGGCAAGCTTCATGGGTAAGTTAATTGAGTAAGAGTGAAAAAACCCACAGTATCCTTGGAGTACAAATTGCATTAAAGATTTGGTAAGATTAGGTACAGTATAGTGGTGACCTGGGCATGAGGTGTGACATATCCTAAGTCAAATCCAGATACAAGAGGTCTTTAAATAGTATGAAATCAACACTTGTATTTGGTTGAGTCTTTGAATTTATTGCTCGTTTGCCTGAAGATTCAATGAAACAATACCCACAGCCTTGAAAGTCAGTGTGTGGTGATTTCTGACTTGGATCATGTAAAATCAATGATTTTATGACTTCTCAATTATATTTAGGTGTCTTTGAGGTTGGAAGCATAAGTACTGTCGAAAATGATAATTGAAAAAGTCTAGCAAATTGATAAGATATAGAAAAAGTTGGCAGCACTGGATGCAAAAAAAAGGGATCATGTTCTGCCTTAAAACTACACAGTACACATCAATGAAAGTTAATGGGCACATTAGAACTTTATCAAAGTTAAACTATAAATCCACTTTCAATCTCCTAAAGTAAACAAAGGAGGCAGCTCCACATGTTCCATAACTGGATAGTCCCTCACTGGGCAGGTATGACAAAGTGACCATGCATACAGTCGAGCTCTTGTCTCTAGCTCCAGATCTGCTACTACCTTCATGAGCTCCTTACAGTAAGGCTTTGTGATCCAGGCCAAGAGGGTGCCTGGACACTCCAGGATCCTTATCCCTGCCTGTGAAAATTCCTGTGAGCACAAATTCCACCTTCCCTAAAAATTAGAATGGGTTCAATAACTCTACTTGAGCTAATGCCCATGCTTGACTTCTCTGTACAGGGAAGTACGCATGCTCTGTAAAAATAATCCATTGGAAATAGCTTCTCCACAGCCAAATAACATTTATATATAAAAGGATTACTTTCATTGTTAGCCAAAAATAAATAAAGCATTTCTAAAACATAATTTTGGCTATACTTCTACACAACTGAAGCCTATATTATAATGCTATTAGAAGGAAAGGGTTCGCTTGTTTCTCCTTTCTTCCAATAAAAATAAAAAAGTCACAAAATATTTTTCCAGTAACTATAATGATAAAAATATATTTAACTAGACTTATTCTAAATTCAAATGACTGTGAGTTGGCCTATTATCTGTACGGAAAACCTTTTAGTCAGAATGTCTAATACTTAATAGGAGTTAGTTGGCTGACACAGCCAGTAAAGGCAATAAATCCAAGGAGAAACAGAGAGACACACGGGGAGCTAACTAAACAGGGAGACCATGTTTCTGAAAATTATGCTACATGATCTCAAACTCTCAAGCTTATAATGCAGAAAATCCCCACTATCAAAACTGCCTGTGTAACAGCTGATTTAATAAGTAAAATGTCACATTTGTCTTTATACCCAATTTTGGGCAAAAAAAAAAAAAACTCCCACCTTTATTCCTGTTAAATAAATAGATGTTTGATCTACTGAATTCATAAAAATTATTTTTAAGTGCAACCTTTACAAAATTTTACAACCATTTATCCTATATATATATATATATCCTATATATATATATATATATATAGGATATATATATCCTATATATATATATGAAAATACACACAAATATATATGAAAAATATATATTTATACATATATTTATACAAATATATGCAAATATATATGAAAAATACACACACATATATGAGTTAACAGATTTCATGGTATCCTATCCATGCATGCATATATAATATTCTGGTGCACTGTTCATTGTATTACTTTCCCTTGTTTCTTCTTGTGGCTGACTTTGAGAGTAGAGGTAAGGGAAAAAAAAGCAAGAGCAGGATCGAGGAGGGAAAAGAGGTTGTAGAGACAGAAAATAGCATGTATTTTATGTTAGGCATTTTAAAAAGGAAAGAAAAGAAATTCATGAAAGCTGGCACAATATCACACCATAAACAAATGCCTCCTAGAGCAGACTGGATGAAAGACACAAGTTATTCTAGTCCTTGTGATTGTGAGAGTAACAACTGAAAAGGGAAAATCTCCCTTCCTCCCTCACTGGAGAAGACAGAAATTCCCAACATCATGGAAGGTGAATCATTCTCACCACGAACTGCTTCCCTGGCACTTTCTGTACCTCATCCGCTCCCATTCCTTCTAGAAGTGTGATACAGTATCTGCTTCTTGGGAAATAAAGAGAAATTTATTTTTCAACACAAGTGGGCGCCATCACTTGTCTTACCTGGGTTACACTGTGAGATGTCTCTTAGGAGAGTGAGTTCCTGGGCTGGACACAAGGAAGCACCTAGACAGGAGCCGGTCTGCCAAGGGGGCTTCCCAACCTCCACTGCATAGAGGAATGATGGCCAAACGTTATTTCCCTCCAGCTGAACTTCTCTAACTGTGAACATGTTTCTGGATCAGAAACACAGCTTGTGGACTCCACTACTTCCTCTGGAGGGTGTTTTGCTTGTCTAGGTTTTGATGATGATACTTCTTATCTTTGATTCTCAACAAAAGATACTGGGGATGAATAGACATACTACAAAACCCTCTTACAAAGCTATTTACATGGTGGAGAAAAAGGAATTAGTGCCTAGTAATTAGGTATCTGTACATATCAGTTTGCCTGGAGTAATTATTACTAGTGCCACTTTTCACTCCTCAAAATGTTCTGGTGTGGATAATAAAATATTTAATTATCTTACAAATAATCTGCACTTTCTGCAGGTGCTGTTGCAGTATGTAGACACTCAGGAACATACACAAAAGTTCAGTGATAAGAAATTGGTCAAAATGTAATTAATCAAGGCTTTGGACACTTGTGTCAAATAAGTGCTGATGTATGATCTTGTTCCTTTGACTTGGTTTCCCACTTGTCTGTGTGTTTCCCTAGGCTCACTGACAGTGGACACATAGTGTGGAGTCAGGCCAGTCTGGGAACCAGGTGAAGGGATGGCCTGGGAGAAAATCACATTCTTTGGAACATGTAGTTCATTTGAAAAGTCATGAGCAGGAAGGACAGTGAAGAGGTGAGAGAAAATGGAAGTTGCCTTTGGTTGGCTCTGCTCCTGCCAGTCTTGCCACATCCTGGGTGGGAGGTGAAGAAGTTAAAGCCATTTGTGCTGTCTCAGTCAGGCTTAGAGCAAAAGCAGCCTGACATCACACTGTTTATCTAGGACCTGGTTTTCTTCCTCCACTTTTTTGAGTGGAATGGGCAACGGACATGCACGTAGTGTGCAAGAGTGCTGGAAAACAAGTTCCTGAGGGAACCAGAACTACATGAGTGGATCTCTTCTAAAGTCTTAAACGCAGCGAGAATGCTAACAGTCACAACCCAAACACAGAAATCTTTAACCCAATATCAATGAGAACAAACACGTGCAACAATAAATGCTTGCTAAATGAAGTATATATTGGAGAGGATATATGCTGTTGCCTGTTCATTGCAAATATGCATTATTTTGGGAATAAACTTTAAAATATTCCTGGATGTTACGGTTTAAATACATACATCCTTCCAAAATTCACCTTGCAACTTCAACCCTCAGGTGATGGTGTTATAAGCTGTGGATTTTGGGAGGTAATTAGCCCAAAGAGGCTCTATATTCAACAGATGGATCCGTGCTATTATAAAAGAGGCTGAAAGGGGCACTTTAGTGCCTTTGTGACCATCTTATGCTTCTGACATGTGAAACTAAAGCATTTGTCATCTTTCCCTCTTTTCTCCATGAGTGGACAAAGCAAGATTTGCCATCTTGAAATAAGAAGCAGCCCTTCTCTGACACTGACTCTGCTATCACCTAAATCTTGGATTTCTGAGCTTCTAGGACTGAGGGAAGAAAACTGCTATTGATTACTGTAATTATGGATTACCTAGTCTATGATACTTTGATCTAGTAGCAAATGGATTAAGACATGAGCTTTAAACAAGCCATCCCCTTGGTATTTAATACATTATTAAATCAGATCAATAAAAAGAAGAGGTCACTTGGCACATCACTCCCCATGGCTATTCAGACTATACTGATCAAACAAAATAAGGGGTCATTATATTTAGCCAGGGTTGGCCAAAGAAACAGAACTAACAAGATAGATACATAGAGATATATAGCTTTAGATAGATGTATCACACACACACATGCACACAAACACACACATGTGTATATTCATGAATATATACATATATTCATATGTACACACACACACACATATATATAAAGACAGAAAGATTTATTGCAAGAAATTGGACTGAGTGATCATAAAAGTTTGGCAGGTCTAACAGCTGCCAAGAGCTAGCAGATGGAGACCTAGGGAAGAGCTGATACTGTCTGATCTTAATGCCATGTGCTGGCAGAATTCCCTCTTCTTCTGTGGAAGTCAGTCCCTTCCTATTAGGGCCTTCAACAGATTGAACGAGATTACCCAGCTACTGGAGAGAGTCTGTTTTACTAAGAGTGTGCTGGTTTAAATGTTAAACTCACCTAAGAAAAATACCTTTGCAGTAATATGCAGAATAATGGTTGAACAAATATCTGGACAGTATAACTTCACCTAAAGACACACACACATACACACATACCCACACGCAGATCAATCAACCTGGAGTGGTAGCACACACCTGTAATCCCTGCAGGAGGCAAGAGGATCATTGTGAGTCTGAGGTCAGCCTGAGCTACACAAAATGTTCAAGACCAGCCTGAATGGCATAGTGAGACCCTGTGTCAAAAAAAACAAAAACAAAAAAATCAAAACAAAACAAAAATCAACCATCACAGTCACTGTCTGCCATATCATGCTATTCTGGTCCTGTTCACACTTTCAAAACCCAGTGAACAGGAGTGAGAGGCTAGGAAGTACTTGACATTGAGAGAATATATTTTGTAACATGAATCAAAACAAAATACTTATGCAATATAATTTGAAATTAGCAAAGTGGAGCAGAGTTCTTTCCTCAAAACAGTAGAAAAAAATAAATTAATTTTATCAAGGATTTCTTCTTTTTTTTTTTTTTTTTGAGACAGGGTCTTGCTTTGTAGTTCAGGCTGGCCCTGAGCTAACTATGTAGCCCAGGCAAGCCTCGAACTCAGCAATCCTCCTGTCTCTGCCTCCCGAGTGCTGGGATGACAGGCGTGAGCCACCACACCCAGCTCTTCATGTTTTTTGACCAGTGCTTTGAAGAACGAGATCTCAAGAAAAATAATCATACTCATTTACTTCTTGCAGCTGAAATATATAACAATGAGACTCAGATAAATAATACAGGTGAAGATTCCATTGATTAATTCAAACTCTAATTAATTAGGTTTCAGTAGGTTTGAATTAATTAATTCAAATTTCAGACTTACATAAGAGACTATGATTTGTTTATCTTAGGCAATGGTTGGGAAAGTTTCTGAAACTAGAAATGTAATTTTTTCTGAAACTAGAAATGTAATTTTTCTTAAACCTTATTTGAAAGGTTACGAAAACACACTTCACCTCTAGAGTGTACTTTCTATTTTTATTCAAAGAGACTTCCGTGGTTCTCAGAGCAGGACTTGGTGCAACCCTGGGCAGTCTGAGAGTGGGGTAGAAATGGGACAGCATCTGTCTGGCAGGGGTCTCTAGGGGCTCGCATATCTGAAGCCCAAATAGAAACTCCTGGTCTGGCATACAGTTTGAGAGTGACACAGAATATTTTAAGTAGTAACTTAAAACCTACTGTCCCAGAAAAACTTTCAAGCTTCTATTTTTCTACCAGAGATATATCAGGACATTGAAAGTGTTGGTTTAAATTCTTATACACATTACCTCCCTTTAAATGTAAAACTTGACCCTGAGATTAAATGTTCTTTATACAGAAATAAATCTTATTTCTGGGAATGAAAACAAAATACCACTGTGATGAATAATTTGTTTTCTTCCTGGGGGCAAATAATTACATCCACATTTTACCTCTTATGTTTTAGATCGATGCAATATATTAATAGTTATTTTTAGGATTACCTCACCTTGTTACGCTGAAAAGAGCCTCAATAAAGATTATTGTCACTCTTTTATTTCAATGTGTCTTGAAACTTATGCTGGTGATTCTGAGAGGAGCATGACCCAGCCTCTATCATCAAGGACTTCTGTTCCTGTAGGGGAAGCAGGTAGAGCTATGATTTGTATGTTTTTGTCCCCCCTAAAATTCATGTTGAAGCTTGATCTTCAATGCAAAAGCTTCAAGAGGTGTGACTTTCAGAGGTGAATGAGTCATGAGGACTTTGCCTTCATTAATGGCATTAGTTGAAAAGGCTTGATGGAGAAAGTTCACTCTTCCTTGCACCTTCCATAATGTTATGGTTCACATCTTCCAAAGCACCATGCACTTAGGGGTATTGAAATGCTGATCACTGGCCCACAAACTATTTCTTTTCTTCCATCCCCTTCTGCCATGCTGCTTTGCTTTGGAGCCAGGGGACTATGGACTGAAGCCTACAAACTGTGAGCCAAAATAAGCCTCTTCTCCTTTGATGTGTGGATGTCAGGGATTTGTCCATGTGACAAGAAAGTAACTAAGATTTTTGGTACGGAAGAGAGGTCATTGTGGTGATTCTACCTCAACATGTGGTTCAGAAGCCTTTGGAACTAGCTTGGGGGAAGAGTATAGAAAGGTTAAGAGATGTTGGCTAGAGAAATATTCTTAGAATGCTGTGAACCAAGTTTGATGAGAAATTCTGGTCAGAGAATAGAAGACCAGTGTTACAGAAATTCAGCAGGAAAATACCGACTTCAAGAGGTTTCAGTTGGGAAAAAGGACTGCTTTGGCAGTTGGACTCCAGACCATGTGTGTTATACTTGGACAAAAAAATTTGCATTTTGCTCATGTCCAGAGACACAGAAGGAGAATGAGATGAAGGACAGAGAACTAATCAGTTTGGCAGAAGAAATTTCAAGACAGTCCAATGTTGAGTCAATGGCATAACTTCTGCTGGAGTCTTTTCACCAGCTCTATGCTGAGAATAAAGAGCAAATGGAACGATTTAAATAGTCTTGAGTTTGGCCAGAAAGGAAGCTTTAGTAAAGTTGTGACCTGCAAAAATGGAGCAGAGTAGAACTTAGTTGCTGAGAAGTTTAGCAATAAAAGCCAAGAACTTTGGAACAAGACAATAGAATAGGGAATCCCAAGAACCAGCAGAACTTCACTCTTTGCAGCCTCAAAATTGCTTGGGAAAGTCTACTTTGAGAAAGGAGGCCCAGAATGAAGGCAGCCTAGGAAACAGGAATTGATTCCCTAGAATTCAGTTCACCATGCACAGACATCCAGGCACTCAGGCCTCTACAACCACCAGCAAGACCCAAAAGGACTCAGCTTCCACTGAAATTGGCAGTAGACCATGGCATTATCCCCAAGGTGCTGGTTTTAGAGATCGGGTGCACTGAGGGTGGCTTGACCATAGGCAAGGTGCAGAATGCAAGAACAATGGGGTCAGGAAGGCTTCTACCCAGACTTCAGAAGAACACCTGGGAAGTCAGGCAGTGTGGCCCTGTTCATGAGGTTGTGAGGGTGAAGCCAAAAGTACAGAGAGACCTCAGAATATGGAAAAACCAGGAAATGGAATGTCTGAGAAAAGCTGTGAGGAATGAACAAAGCCTCAGAATTGAGGCCATGAGGGCTACTACTACTGACAGTGCTGAAGGGGAAGCGTCTCCAGAGCACTTCGGAATTTATAATCTCCCACATATTGCCCTGCGTGTTGGACATGGAACTAAATGATTTCATATATGTCCTGCTAGATTTTGTTCTTACTTTGGTCCCATTCCGTCTGTCCTCCTCTTTCTACCTTTTTGAATGGGAACGTTTATCCTGGGCCATTGTATTTTAGAAGAGTTTAAACTTCTTTTCATTTTTTACAAGGGCTTGAACCTAAGAGTTTGTCTTAAATAACAGAAGAGACTTTGGCACTGGAGTTTTCAGTAATGTTGAAACTGTTTGGACTTTGGTAACTAATAGAAATAGACAAAAATCATTCTGCATAAAGGGATGTAGGTGAGTTTTTGGAGGCCAGGAACGAAATATTATGGTTGATATATAGATGTCTTCCCAAAGCCTTAGAGTTCAGAGGTAGGGCTTTGGGGAGATGACTGGATCATGGATGTGTAATATTCATCATTGGATTAGTATGAGTTTATACTTGGATGTGATATTGGCAGGTGAAGCCTGGAGGGGAGAGGGGAGTCACTGAGTTATAGCCTGGAAATGTATATATCCTTCCTCCTCTCTTGGGACCTTTCTTTTTCCTTTCGCCCCACCACGGACTGTTTCTCCTCTCCTGTGCACCTCTGCCATGCCAGCCTTCCTTGGAGCCAGTGGACTATAGACTGAAACTGGTAAAAATTGTGATCAAAAGTAAATCTCCCTCCCTGTAACTTGTGAGTGTTGGGTATTTTGCTCCAGCAATGAGAAAGTAACTGAGAAACATAACTTCTACCAATGGAAGGCTCAGTCTCTTCCGGAAGATGCAGCAACAAGGTAGCATCTAGGAAGCAGAAAGCAGCCCTCACAGGACACCAAGCCTATGGTTTGGTGCCTTGATCTTGGACATCCCAGCCTTTAAAACTTTGAAAAAATAAATTTCTGTTTTCCTAGTCTATCTTTTTTAGCCACAACATCACAAATAGACAAAGGGAGGCAGATGAACAAAGCACTTAACTGCCATGAAAACAGAGGAATGAAGATATAAAGGAGGGTTGTATGTTCTTCAGAGGTGGATGGCAGTTCCAGCCAGTAAGAAAGATGTAAAATCTCTAAACATCTACTTTGTGTCCCATAATAGAAATAACCTTCCCTAACCCTGGTGCTGCTCTCAGCACTAGATATCTTTCTGAATAATTTTTGACCCCATGGATCTTCTTCTAGATGGCAGGCCTTGGGTTGCATGGACTGTGGAGTATGAAAGAAAGGAGGGCCTCTCTGAAGCCTGACTAGAAGTAGGACAAAAGACAGCCAATATGGACTCACCAAAGAGTGATTTTCAGGGAAATGAAGCACGTTGTCCAAACATTGTCAAACACGGGAGCTATTGTGCTCATGCTCCACCAGTCTCCAGAGGATGGTTTCTATAATATGGGTCTTTATAAATTTGTTATCCATATATACTGCCTAAGTCCAGGAAAAATTTGGAAATGCCTACCTAAGAAAAAGTCATATACTGGGGCTGGAGATTTAACTCTGTGGTTCCGGCGCCTGCCTGGCAAGCGCAAGGTCCTGAGTTCGATCCCCAGTAACCACATACAATGTTGGGCATGGTGACTCACGCCCACCAGCAATCAATACCACATACCACAGTGCTGGGCATGGTGGCTCACACCTGTAATCCCAGCACTCAGGAGAGAGGCAGAGACAGGAGGATTGCTGAGTTCGAGGCTTGCCTAGGCTACATAGTGAGCTGAGGGCCAGCCTGAACTATAAAGCGAGACCCTGTCTCAAAAAAAAAAAAAGTCATATACTGAAAGACTAAATATACTGAAAGACTAAAATAATGTGCAAAATAATAAGGATGCAGTCAGTACGCAGTTTAGTTTTATGAAATTAAACATTATTCTGTTCTCACTGATAAAAAATGAAAGAAGGAAGGGAGGGAACTAGGGAGGGAAGGAGAGAGGGAGGGGTCTAGGGAAGGGGAACAGGACGAATATGTGTAAATATGTCATCAAAAAATCAGGATCTCACAAGTATATATTTTCCTAACAAAGTGCAAGAGGGACGTACATGTAAAGATATTTTTGTAAGGGAGTCTAATCATTCACAGTGTGAACAAGATGCAAATATACATGTACAGCTCATTTGTGCATTTCTGAATCAAAGCTGAAGGCAACTTGATGCAACTTTGCAAAGGCCGCCCATAGGGAGCAAGGCGATGATGATGGGTCCCACTTACTGTCGGCCAAGTCTCATTGCCTGAAATGATGATGTTTTTCAATTTTTTAATATTTAAACATATGCAGTAAGAAGAGAGGACCCAAGTTTAAGCATGAAATTTGTTTACATCTCATTTATACTTACATCTATAGGCAATTTTATGTATTCAATGTGCCTGCATCATGACTAGACCCATCAGGTGAGCTAAGGTGGGGAATTTTTCCACTTGTTACCACAAGTGGAAATTCATATCATCACTTCAAAATTCATATCATCACTTCAAAAATTTAAGATTCAGTAGAATTTTTGGATTTGGGGTTAGGGATGCTCAACCTGTCTTGGGGTTTTATGAATATTTTTCCCAGTAATATTTTAAGGTAGATGCTGCTGTTCTTCCACAAGCCCCCAAAGAAGGAAGTGTGAGAGACTGAGGAACTTGGTGAAGTTGAAAAACTAAAAAGTGTATCTAGTGTGGGTGCCCTACCTGAAACCAGATTCTTCCCACTTTCTTCACCTGGTCACTATGCTGACTGTTGATTTGATACAGGGGCAGGTAGAACGTGGAGGAACATGACAGTGACTATGTCCATACACTGAGTGTCCCTTTTGATACTAACAGGAGAGCAAAACAATTTGATCTGAAGGTTCCTGACAATTGACTGCAATACTAGTATTTTGCAAAAAGAAAATGCAATCTTTTATGTCAGATCTATAAAATGCAGAGCTGATCAGATATACATTCTCCCAGATGAAGAGTAAATCCTGTCTTTGCACAAAGGCCATAGGATCAATGAGGATAAGGGACAAAACTTTCTTAAGGAAACCAGGTGATATTCCAAGTTTTACACAGTAAGGCTTACTAACAAAATACCTCCATAAATACGCCTGCTTGAAAATGACTGAATCTGTCTCAGTCTCCACACAAAAAAGTTAGTTACCTTATAAAATTAAACAAGGGGTGAACATGTAAACCATATGAAGCACAAATGTTCACCTGGCTCTCAACCTTCAAATAGTACCAAGAACCGGAATGATGCCAGGCCTCTATTTCCCACTTACTTTCTCTCACTTGCTGTCAGTTCTACTCTGTGCCAGCATTTTTCTCACACAGAGCCAGGCTTTCTCCATGTGGCAGAAGTGACCACTGACAGTTCCCAAGTTTCACATCTCAATTCCATCATGGGACGAGATTGCCTCACACACACTGCACCCCTTCTCCAAGCAAGAAACAGGCTACCCAAGGAATGACTCTCAGTAGAAAAGCCTGCTTGGTTACCCAGCCCCAGAGGGTTGTAGGAGATGGAGAAATAATTCTCAGAAAATTGAGTTACTTTCTTCAGAATAAGACAGGCAGTGTCAGAACAAATAATAAATGTACACAATATTGTCTTGACCAGTGTGGCTTTCAAAAGTAGATATCCCCAAGTGTGGTGAGACACACCTGTAATCCCAGCATCGGGAGGTTGAGGCAGGAGGACCATCATGAGTTTGAGGCTGGCCTGGGCTACATAGTGAGCCAACGCCAGCCTGAATTACATAGTTAAAAAAAAAAGCAGAGATCACCAACTACCCAATTCTTCTAGGAAATAGACTTAATATTTTATTTTACTGATAGATTAAATGTTTATTGTTATCTGCAAGAGATTTAAAATAGATATTCATAAAATACACCAACAAGCTACCAATAAAATATGTCAATAAATCATAAACTACAAACTATGTGACAACAAAAAAGTAAAAAAAACAAAACAGGACAAACTAAAAGTAGAAATGAGTTAAATGAAAAAAATGCAGGCATAGCATTCTTTTGCATCAAATATTTTACCTTATGACAGTCAGTGAGAAAGTGGAATACTGATTGATAACAATTTATGATACCCATTAAAAAATCAATTTATCAAGATAAGCAAAGTTATTCCTTATAAACTAATACCATAAATGTTGAGGTATTTTATAAGAAACATGAAATAGCGTCAGTTCCATAGAAAGTTATATAGAGCTATTATCAGGTCAAGCCCAGGGAATCACAGCAAATACAACTGAAGAACAATAATTATGGAAGGTTCAAAGTAATATATTTTGGAAGAACATGTTTTAGCTCTTTAAGAACTTAACATAATACACAATTTCATTTAATTAAGAAATTAATTGAATTGAAATACTAATATTTGCCAGACATGGTGAGAATAAAATAGGAAGGTACATTTGTCTGAAATGACCCAGGGACACTGTTTCCCTTAGTTGAGCTTCAAATACTAGATACTTATCTGACAAAGAATTCAAGAATATATTCACTGGTAAATAACTAGTATTTTGTCAGTTAAGGAAGCAATAACATTATCTTGCAGAGAAGACCTAGGGTTAGAATAATTTGTGAAACATAAACAACTTAAAGGACATTTTCCTGAGGCCATTCTACTTCCTCTTAGAGAGAAGGGGAGAATTTCCATAGGGAGAATCAATGTCATCCTTACATTATAACGAATTTCCAAACTGCTCCAAATTTGTGTTTCAGATGAATTGACAATCATTTTAGCTGACAAAAAATCATTAGGCAGTACTGTATCTAAATGTCTTGACATGAGATTCCAGTTAATACATGAGTGTACTCAGGCTCCAACACTTAACTCTTCTTTAAAAGTTTTGTAGAATTCACCCGTGAAGCCATCAGGACCAGGGCTTTTCTTTGTTGGTAGTTTTTTTTTTATTACATTTTCAATTTCCCAGATTGATATCAGGTTGTTTAACATTTTTATATCCTCTTCATTCAGCTTTGGAAGTTCATATGAGTCTAGGGAATCTATCCGTTTCTTCTGGATTTTCCATCTTCTTGGAGTATAGATTTTCAAAGTACGTGTTTATTATCCTTTGGACTTCCTCTGGGTCTGTGCTGATTTCCCCATTTTCATTCCGTATAGCATGGATTTGAGCCTTTTCCTTCCTTTGTTTGATAAGGTTGGCTAAGGGCCTGTCGATCTTATTTATCCTTTCAAAGAACCAACTCTTCAATTCATTGATTCTTTGTATTGTTCTCTTTGTCTCCATTGCATTAATTTCTGCTCTGATCCTTATAATTTCCTCTCTAGTATGTGCTTTGGGTTTGTTTTGCTCCTCTTTTTCTAATTGTCTGAGGTTCATCGTTAGATTGTTTATCTCAGTTTGCTCTATTTTCCGAGTGTATGCATTCACTGCTATGAATTCCCTCGCAGAACTGCTTTCATTGTGTCCCATAAATTCCTGTATGTTATGCTGGGGTTGTTTAGTTGTAGAAACTGTTTAATTTCTTCTTTAATTTCTTTTGTGGCCCATTGGTTGGTTAACAGAGTGTTGTTCAATTTCCATGTGTTTGTGAGGATCTTGGAATTACTTCTGCTATTCAGCTCCAGTTTCAAGGCACTATGGTCTGATAGTATGCAGGGGATAACTTTGATTCCTTTGCATCTATTTAAGCTTGTTCTATGGACTAGAATGTAATCTATTTTGGAGAATGATCCATGAGCAGCTGAGAAGAAGGTATATTCTCGCTTTGTAGGGTGAAAAATTCTGTAGGCATCTAGTAAGTCTATTTGCTCAAAAGTTTGATTTAGCTCAAGTACTTCCTTATTGATTCTTTGTCCAGTTGATCTGTCAATTTGTGACAGTGGAGTATTAAAGTCCCCTACTCCTACTGTATTCATGGTTAACTGGCTTTTCATGTCCAGTAATGTTTGTTTTATATAGTTGTGTGCATTAGAGTTTGGTGCATACATATTTATGATTGTTATCTCTTTCTCTTGGATAGTTCCCTGTATGAGAATATAGTGACCTTCTTATCTCTTTTAATCAGTTTGGGCTTGAAATCTATTTTATCTGCAAACAAGATAGCCACTGCTGCTTTTTTTGCAGTTTCCTGTGGCATGGAGGATTGTTTTCCAACCTTTTATTTTCAGTTTACGGGTTTCCTTCTGAATTAGGTGTCTTTCCTGTATGCAGCAGATTGTAGGATTTTGCTTCTTGACCCAATCTGCTAGTGTGTGTCTTTTAATTGGCCCATTGAGTCCATTGACATTAATGGTTATGACTGATATGGACATGTTCAGAGCTGCCATGTTTCCCTGTTCTTGGTTCTTTTCTTCTTTGCTTTTCCCCTTTTCTATTTAGTTTCTTGTTTGCAGCAGTGAATTCACTCTCCTAGGTCTCATGGGTATGGAATTTTCTGTCGTTTTTTTCCAAGATGTTCTTTAGAATGTTTTGGAGTGCAGGTTTCGTATTTGTGAAGTTTTTCAGGTGTTCTTTATCATGGACGTATCTTATTTTCCCGTCTATTCTGAAAGATAGTTTTGCAGGATACCACAGTCTAGGTTGGAGGTTGTTTTCCTATAATGCTTGAAATACTTCTCTCCAAGCTCTCCTTGCACTGAGTGTTTGTGTTGAAAAGTCTGCTGTGATCCTAATGGGCTTCCCTTTGTAGGTGATTTTCTTCCTTTCTCTCACTGCTTTCAGTATTTCACTCTTTTGTTGTGGATCTGGAACCTTGATAATTATATGTCTAGGTGTAGATTTTTTTTTTTTGGAGACAGGGTCTCACTTTGTAGTTCAGACTGGCCCTGAGCTCACTATGTAGCCCAGGCAAGCCTCCAACTCAGCAATCCTCCTGTTTCTGCCTCCCAAATGCTGGGATTACAGGTGTGAGCCACCACACCTGGCTAGGTATAGATATTTTTATGTCATGGTGTTTTGGAGTCTGATCAGCCTCATTTATCTGTATGTCTATTTCTTTTCTAGTGAAGTTTTCTGTTGTTATCTCTGACAATAGCTTTTTTATGTCTTTTACACTGTCTCCTGCTTCCTCAGTGACTCCAATCAGTCTTATATTATTTTTCTTTGAGTCATCTAGAAGCTGTTGAATTGATTTCTCATGGTCCCTTGCTCTTTTCCATAGATTATACCTTTCCTGCTCATTGGCTGCTATGCTGTCCTCTAGGTCTGAGATTTGGTTCTCTGCTTCATTCATCCTACTTTGCAAGCTTTCGTTCTTCATCATTCCCTGGAGCTCTGCTTGAAGCTGTTTAAAAGGTTCCATTGCTTCTGCTATCTTGGGTTCTATCATCTCACTGATCTCTTCTGTAATGATGTCTTTCACTGTGGACAGTATCCCTGTTTTGATCTCAGAGTTGAGTTCTGATTTCCATTTTACTAGATCCGCTTTAGTTACCATCTCCAAAAGTCCTGGTGTTTGAGTTTCAGTTTGCCCTATTTCCCTGTTTTTAAAAATTAATTAATTAATTAATTTTCTTTGAGACAGGGTCTCGCTTTGTAGTTCAGGCTGGCTCTGAGCTCACTATGTAGCCCAGGCAAGCCTCGAACTCAGCAATCCTCCTGTCTCTGCCTCCCTCCCGAGTGCTGGGATTACAGGCGTGAGCCACCATGCCTGGCTCTGTGGTATGTGATATTGATTGCTGGTGGGCGTGAGTCTCCACACCCAGCATTGTATGTGGTTACCAGGATCGAACTCAGGACCTTGCGCTTGTGAGGCAGGCACCGGAACCACTGAGCTAACCCTCTGGCCCCCTATTTCCCTATTTTTAAAAAGATGGTTAGTTACATTGTCCATGTTGGATTATAACTTTTTTCTCTTTTTGTTTCTTGTTCTGATTTTTACAAAGTAAGCTATTTAATAAGCTATTTTATTCAGCTAAAAACTCACCAATGGATTAATACCCTAAGGTATATAATGAATATTCCCATGATACAATCACCTTCCTTAATCCCTACCTCTGAACACAACAGACACTGGGGATATTTTATATCTAAAACATAACAAAATATAATAAGATAAACATATGAGAGCATTTGCCAAAGGAGATTATCAATACGAATTTATTTAGGTTATTGTACTGCAAATTCTATGACATTGAACTTAACTTTCACCAAGCCTCTAGATGAAACTACTCACTTACTGGAAACATGGTGTGATGGGCAATCAATACTATCTGGAAGAAGGGAAAACCTATCATACAAGTAACCTGGTTTCTTTAAGGAAGAAATGGGGGGGGTGAGGAAAGGAGAGCAGGAAGCAAGGGAAAAAAGAGGGAGAAAGGGAAAGAGATTGAAACCTGGAGTTTTATGGAAACTTTAAAAGAAATATCAACAATTATTTTTTCCTTGAGACAGGGTCTTGCTTTGTAGTTCAGGCTGGCCCTGAGCTCACTATGTAGCCCAGGCAAACCTCGAACTCAGCAATTCTCCTGTCTCTGCCTCCTGAGTGCTGGGATTACAAGTGTGAGCCACCACGCCTGGCACTGTGGTATGTGGTATTGATTGCTGGTGGGCCTGAGTCACCATGCCCAGCTGTGTATGTGGTTACTGGAATTGAACTCCAGAACTTTGCACTTGTGAGGCAGGTACTGGAACCACTGAGCTAAATCTCCAGCCCTCAACAAATTTTAATGTATAGCATGCAACTTGGTTTCTCCTACACCTTTTTAGGAAATTAAAATGAAAAGGAAAAATGAAAGATTAAGATGAATTTCATGAAAATTAAACATTTTTACTCCCTACAAGTTCTTAAGAAAATGAAAAGTAGAGCCAAAAAGATTGGAAATTAAATATTTTCAAAACAAATTGAATGAGTTTTATCTCAAATATATGAAGAATTCTCACTGCTCCATAGCAAGAAAAAAAGATGATCTTTTTTTTTAAAAAGTGAGCAAACTGAAGGAATATTGCACCAAAAGAAGAGATATAAACAGCAAGTAAGCATATGAAACAATGCTTTATATCATTAGAAAAATTTGGAACATAATAATGTGAGACAGTATTACATACTTATTAAAGGAGTTAAAGTTAGAGAAAAAAAGGTTGAGAATACCAAGTACTGGGGATGTAGAACAACAAATTCTCATGCACAATAGGTAAGAACGCAAAGTACATTGTTTAATGATACTTTAGCAGTTTTTCATAAAGCCAAATGTGCACTTTCCCTAAGACCCTACAGTTGTATTCCTAGATATTTCACTAAATTGATTAAAAGTATATGTGCCTATAAAAATCTGTGCATGAATGCTCACAAATATATAAAGCCACCTGAAACTCTTCCAACAGGTAGATGATGAAACAAATTGTAGTACATCCACACTATAAAATGCCCAACAAAAAAGGGAGAGAAACTGTTCATGTACCAGTAATCATATGAGCAGCATAGAGAAATCATGAATACATTATGCTGTGTAAAAGAATCCAGAGTCAGAAGGGCTGTATTACCAGTCCATTGGTTTGACATTTGGGAAAACACAAATGGAGGCAAAATAAAACAAGTTTAGGGGTTGTCAGGACCAGCAGGTAAGGAGAGGGGCACAAGGCAAAGTTTTTGGAGTGATAGAAATAATCTGTATCTTGGTCCCTATGGTGATTACATGTTTTCTTGGTTTAAAGGATTCAGAGGAGTAACCTGTGCTCTATGTAAATTATAGTTTCATTTCAACACTCTCTTTTTTTTTTTTTTTTTGAGACAGGGTCTCACTTTATAGTTCAGGCTGGCCCTGAGCTCACTATGTAGCCCAAGCAAGCCTTGAACTCAGCAATCCTCCTGACTCTGCCTCCTAAGTGCTGGGATGACAGGCATGAGCCACCACGCCCGGCTACACTTCAAAAAGAGAAACTTTAATGTGGGAAGTGAATTTGCTTCTAATCTTTAAAAAATTTAGAAAAATTTTTGGGCCGGAGGGTTAGCTCAGTGGTTCCGGCGCCTGCCTGGCAAGTACAAGGTCCTGAGTTTGATCCCCGGTAACCACATACAATGCTGGGCATGGAGACTCACTCCCACCAGCAATCAATACCACATACCACAGTGCCGGGTGTGGTGGCTCACGCCTGTAATCCCAGCACTCAGGAGGCAGAGGCAGGAGGATTGCTGAGTTCGAGGCTTGCCTGGCTACATAGCGAGCTCAGGGCCAGTCTGAACTACAAAGCGAGACCCTGTCTCAAAAAAAAAAATTTTAGAAAAATTTTATAAGGCAATTGGAAGTACATGAGCACTGACCTGTTGTTTTGTGATAAGTAATGATTTTTAAGACATTGCAATAATATGGATATATTTACAGAAATGGTATATGCCTTTTAGAGACATATAAGGAAAAGACACAATTCCTGGAATTAGCTTCTAAATGATATACGTGGATCAGCCAATAGGTACAGATGATAGAAAATCATTTATCATTTATGGCTATTATTATTAAAGCTGTGTGATAAACAGAAGAGGGGTTATCATACTGGGCTTTCTATTCCTATGTGTGTTTGAAATATTCCCTAATGGAACATATTTTATTATTTATTTATTTTGGTACCAGAACTTGAACTCAGAGTCTTGTACTTCCCCAGAAGGCATAGTACTACTAAGCTTTGTTCTGGGTCCTGACACATTTTTTTTTTTTTTTTTTGAGGCAGGGTCTCACTTTGTAGTTCAGGCTGGCCCTGAGCTCACTATGTAGCCCAGGCAAGCCTTGAACTCAGCAATCCTCCTGCCTCTGCCTCCTGAGTTCTGGGATTACAGGTGTGAGCCACCACACCCAGCCTGACACATTTTAAATATGCAATTTTTTTTTTGAGACAGGGTCTTGCTTTGTAGTTCAAGCTGGCCCTGAGCTTATTATGGAGCCCAGGTAAGACTCAAATTCAGCAGTCCTCCTGCCTCTGCTTCCCCAGTGCCAGGATTACAGGCATGAGCCACCATGTTGGGCATTGTGGTATGTGCTACTGATTGCTGGTGGGCATGAGTCACCATGCTCGATACTGTTCTATGTGATTACCAGAGACTGAACCAGTGACCTTGTGCTTGCTAGGTAGGTGTTAGAACAACTAAGCTAAATCTCCAGCCCAAATATGCAATAATTTTTATAAAAAAATAGAATGCCTTCCTCAGTTAAAAAATAGGAAAAAAATCTTGTTGAAGAATAAGGCAAATATGGAAATTCACAGTATAAAGCTTGCTTGTTAAAGCTCCAGGAGGAATTTGGGCCTATCCATTGAGGTCGTAGCTGGAATCTCATCATGATTAGCATCAGTTCATTCTTTCAGGTGCTTGTTTGACCACTAAACTGGTTCTAGTCTGATATTATGGTATCAGGTCTTGAGCACATGAGCCATTATTAACACAGGTTCCCCAAAATACACACTGACCTAAAAAGTTTGCTACAAGGAGGACTCTCTAAGTTTCTGTCATTTCTTTTTCTCTTATGAATGCTTACTGCCTTCTAGTTGTTGCTATTTATTATGACTATACCTAGTGCATGCATTTTTATTTCATAAAGTCTTGCTTCAAATTCTTGAAAGTAGAAAAGTTTTCAGAATGACTTCTGTCAGATGTTATGACAGAGTACTTGATAACTGTAGGTGGCAAGGTTCTATAGTAGTTGCTTTCGTTAATCAAAATTTTTAAAAAGTTTTCCGGTGCGTAGTCTTTGGTCTTTCAGGGTGCCTCTGTTCTTCATTCACAGGAGAGTCAGGGAGGCCACCTGGCTGAGTGAGGCAGCCAGGGCTGCAAGGCAGTGTCAAGACTAGAACAGTGCACAGAGCCAGCCTGGCTCAGGCCAAAGCAGGAATCAGGCAGTGGCAGCCAAGTCAGAAAGAGTTGGGCAAGTGTGTGGGTCACAGAGCCAGAGGCAATCAGGCCTGGGAGGTCAAAGCCCAGTGTGGCTTCTTGAGTCCACGGGACAGAAGCCTGGGCCTGGCTATCCCTCACAGAGCATTCTTAAGTATTTGTATTTCAGGGGCCGACTCCATCTGCACTACTTTTTTTTTTTTTATCCCTTAGTGCTTCTAACATATGGTAAATTTCTTAGCTTTTGCCTCTTCTCCAGTCGACTATGTCTACTGCCCATATTAATATTAAGCAAATATTAATGAATATCGATCTGGGCAAATTACAGAAGCAATGTCAGTTAGTAACTTGGAGTACCCAACCTATGTGGCAGAGGTGGATTTTTAAAAAGCTTACAGCTTTATTTCCAAATATGATCTCAAAAACTTTTCTTCCTATGTTAGAACATGGTAATGTTCTTTTCTCATGTAATTTATAGTAAAACCCTAAACACTAGGTTACTAATAATTTTAGATTTAAATAAAATGAGACAAAACCATTGCTCCGTAAGTCATAAATGCAGCAAAGTGCAATCAGAAGAGAGATGATTTTCGCAGTTCCTCTGAATGTCACATTAGAAACTAATCCACTGATCTGTGCACCATTGTAAACAGGTGATGAAAGTCTCTTGCTTTTGTTTGTTCCCTCTTCTAGGATCTAATTATCCCCACTGAAACCACAGGGTGCCTCTCCCATCCTACAGCCTTGGCCCACAATCCTAGATGCCCTACTGGATGGGTTTGGGACCTACTACCTAATCTTCTCATTACCACAGTCTGATTTTATCCCCTTTCCTCTTCTCTTTATGCACATATATTTTAAATGATTTTGTGGCCACTGTGAGAAAACATGATTTTAGTTACAAGTCATAAGCAAGGAACCTTGACCTTTGATCAGCTTTAAGTGAGCCATACATAGAGACTAAGTCATACACAAATTTCAGATTTTTAGCTATGTATCAGGAGGAAAATAGTTTAAACACTCTGGAAAAGAATGCACTAGCTATACCCCTCTTTGTCTCTTTGAATATAAGCTACTACATCAAAATGGTACAAATCCCAATCAGTCTTCTAAACTCAGCTGTTGTTCCCTGCCAAGCCTGGAAAGGCTTGTAGTGTTGGAATATGTAAAATAATGGGGCTAATAATCTCTAAGGTGCAATTTATTTGCTTTTTTGAACAATTCGAGCTTTCATTAAAAAGGCAAAAATGGAATCAAGCTCTTTTAGTTCTGTGTTGTGAGACTCTTGAGTATCTCACTCTGTCCCTATTTCTCCAAATGTTACATAAGAAAACTTTGTCATCAGAATGAGAGTAAAGTTTAAGTGGTTATTAAACAGGTGAAAAAATTTAAATATACTATACAAATGTAAACTGCTCTTCATCTCAAATAAGTGTATTTTGATTGTATTTATCAAGATGGATTCATGTGACTTTTGGGGAGAAGTTTCCGCTCCTTGTGAAAATACCAAACTGAAAGCATGATATTAAAGCTAGGACATCAAAGGCAGAGACAAAAGCAGTAGATGAAAAGTAGGAAAAATTGTCTTGACTGGATGTATGGTCTAGTATCAGCCCTTTTGGCTCAGGGTACCTGATTTGCCAGGGGAAAAAAAAGTCTGGTTGAGACTGGAAGTAATTATGAATAACCCCCAGCTTCGCTCTTCCCTCAGGTCCCCAAAGCAGTAGTCTGCTTTTTTACCCAGACATCCCTCAGTTGGTTTTCTTACCACCTACACCTCAACCCTGATCCGCAGATCTGTGCCTTCTCAGATGTCACATCAGCTCGTGGATGTGCTGTTACTCATCATATTTTACTGTGGCTGAGTCTTTGACACCAGGAGCTTCCTCAACACTGGGACCAGACATAATAACTGGCTATAAAAACTCTGAAATAATTAGATGGACTTTGCATTCAGATCAGCCCTACAGAGTACTACTTGCCTTCTGTTTCTTTGAGAAGCCTTCTTTTTCCTGTTTTACAAATGCTTGCGTTCTTTTACAAGCACTGTAAGCATTTCACCAAACACAGGAGGAAACCGAAGGTATCCTAGTTCTGTGGAATCAGTTTGTCCTATTTCTCTCAGGAATATGATTCGTGACCTCATTAAGGAAGGGAAGAAAGGGAAATGTGTTGTTTGTAATATGTTTCTTCACAACACACAGAGAAGCGGGTGGGCAGAATTTAGTCTCACTGAATGTTGGATATCAGAGAGATTTGGGGACAGAGTAAACAAAGACAACAGGGCATTTGGGTTGTGGTGACACAAACTTTAAAGAATGACTCGTGCATATACATCTTTATATTTCAGGTTGGACATGAAATTAAACATCTTATAAAAGAACTACAAATCTAAGATTAATCTAGTTTTGGTTGGAGTGTGTTTGTTTTCATATACTGTTAGGTAAATCACATTATGTGAGAGTAAAAGGACCTAGGGCTGGTCTTGGTTCAAATAGAATTCCTTGCCCTTCCTAAGTGTGAAACAAGGGTGACAGGGAAAGGCATGATGCTTTGGGGAGAACAAAATGTCTGTGAAACCCACACCAGGATTTATGTGAGAGGATTTTCCGGCCAAATCAGTTCTCCATTTTTACCCTGAAACTGCTACATGGATGTCAAGGCAAATTGCAGATGGTAATGTCAGAGCTGAATCCTAAGTACTTTTATTCACATCTCTATTTGAAATGCATATTCACCTTAGCTTCTAGTCCAAGGTCACCATGGATCTTCTTTCTGTACTGTCAAAGTGTAAGTCAAGACAAAAGTCTGTGACAAGTGTGCTACAATCTCAAAGTATGAAGCCACAACATTTTACCATTAATGGTATGACAGAAATGTCACTTAGCCAATATTTTTAATATCAACTGAATTGTATTAGGTTCCGAGGACATACCACTAAACTAGGTAGACAACAAACATGGTCTCCTGGCCCTTTGAGGTTACCAGATTTGTATCACAAGTCTTAACAAGGGGCTTCAGCCACAGGTCATCATGGGAGGGCTTACTAGTGCTCCAAGATTCACAGCTTAAGCTAACCTGGTTGTTTCCAGTGTTTCTAAGAAAATTTGTCAAAAGTGCTCAGGATGTCTATAGCCATACCATCCTATACATAGGTTTCGTCTGATCTTGGAAGCAAAAGTGCTCAGTATAAACCCACAGATGTTCTTATCTTGGGGTTCCTCACTTCCCACTGATGAGGTGAGGCCAGGTCTCTGCCCCATGAGGACAGAACTCCCCTGATTCCCGGGGTGCTCTTGAGTCTCTGTTGGACTGCAGCAAAGGTTCTCTGAAAAAAAAAAACCCTGTCCCTCTGCCCCAGTGATGTCACAGGTTTTCATTTGGCTAGAAGTGCCACTGGAACAGCCCTTCAGCTCCTGCCCCTTCCCTTCCTTGCTAAGGTACCCAGGTTAGTTCACTTCTAAGAAATGATTGAGGAAAAGACATGAACACTACTGAGTGCGCACATGTACCGGGCACTGCTGTGAGCACCTTATAGGTGTTAACCAATTTAACCCTCAAAATAAATAGCTCAAATTAAAGGGACAGGACTATTCTTTCCTAATCACAGATGAGAAAAGTAAGACATGGCGTATTAGTTATCTACTGTTATCCAACAAATGAACGAAAATGTAGTGTTTTGAAACAACAAACACTCTGTCACATTTGCTACAGGTCAGGTCATAGTTTAGGAGAGGTCTCTGCTTTATGGTCATTCAGGAGGCTGAGCTCAGGATATGGGCCAGAGTGGGGGCCTCATCTGAAGCTTCCTGTGCAAAAGATCATCCTTCGTGTTTGTGTACAAAGTTCTGCAGTAGCATTAGAGTCTCATAGGACCATATACCTTACACTGTGAACTGAACATGGGAGAGTGTGGGTTGAATGCTCCTTGTGACCTGAGGTGGAGCTGAGGTGGTGATGCTAGTGGAGACCAGCTACAGAGAGCTAACATTAGCATAGAGGTTTAATTGCCCAGAGACCATAATAAATCAGTGGCTTGCAATCTCATCAAAATAGTGTGCAGCAAGAACCAATTAAGCTGTGCTTGTGGAAGGGTTTACAGTGGCAAGTTGATAGACTTCAATTGTACAGCTGCATCTGATGGCAGGATTCCATTTAAAATCTGACACTTATTTGAGTCCATCCATGGTCCACCAATTATTTAATTTGCCACTTCCATCTGCACCCTCATCTTGCACAGTACTCATCTCAGTCATAGTTTTGTCAAGTTCATAAGCTAACCCCAGCTAAAATGAGTTACAGAAAAATATCACTGAAGAGTCTAAGAGCCCAAGGATGCAAGCCCTGTATGAGACAGCAGAAAACCCCTAAAACTCCAGCAACAAAAAGCTACATTAAAAAAATAATACCATGAATCTTACTTGATTACTAGCTCATTGCAATAGGAAATAGGCAATTCATAGTCTCTAGACCTTCTTTCTATAGTACGTGGTAACTAAACATCCAGTGAAGCTGTGAAACCTTTAAAACTACCGCTACATGGAGATCAAGCACTGAAAGAGAAGCCTTTGGAATTTTTCAGAAGAGGATACAATATGAATACAAAGAACAGAAGCAATTATTAAAGGCCATCACTTCATCCATTGTATCTGCTCATCCAGAGCATCATCCAAGAGACTGCACTGGTGAAGAGTTGATCTGCCTGCTGCTAAGGACATTTGTGGTGAGCTTAGGACAGATGACAGTTCAAAAGCATGCGTTCATCTTCTAGCTATCACCACAGCAAGATGCATTCATGAAAAAGTGGAGGACATTGAACCATAACTTTCAGTGGACCAATGAGTCACTGTGGTACACAATCCAGGTTAGCAAGTCTAGCAGTGTTGACAAGGCAATGATACTTGTTCTGATGTGAATCATTTTTAGGAAAATATGGATGAAGACAATTTATGTGCACTTTTGTTGCTAATTGACACCATAGCTTCAGAACAGCTAAATGATTACATATCATGAAAATGGAATTGGTCATTTTGTAATGATAGATGGGTGGAGCAGCTGCTGTCACTAGACAGCTTTGTTATTTCATTACTTGGTCAAAGAAGTCACTTTTGAATGTGAGTCCATATTCCATATCATCCAAACAAACATGCTGGCTAGCTGGAAAATGTCACTTAAAATGACATTTTGCAGGGTTAAAATTATCAACCACTTTAAAGGGCCTGCCCTTATGTCTGTCATGCAGCTCTGTGAAATGGATGCAGAGTTCATGTTTTACATACACAAGGTCAATCACCGGGTGGAGCTTTTCAATTACAAGAGCCACTCAAGAGATTTAGAAAGAAGAGGTACTACTGGCAGCACATTTCAGAGACATAGGTCACAAAACTTGCTTACTCACGTGAAATATTCAACCTGCTCATGGAATTCAATCTGTCACTTCAGGGGAGAATAACAACTGTGTTTAAGCTGGCAGATGAAGTGGCTGCATTCAAAGTCAAACTGGGATATGGGGCAGCTGTGAATATTGTGATTTCTGATGTTTCAAACATTAACAGAGGTTTTGAAAGACACGGGCCAGGGCCTTCTTTCTTCTGCCTGATGCATGATCAGCTATCTCAGAGTTCAAAAGTTTGAGCATTACTTTCCAACTTCACAAGATCCTCAAACTGGAAAGGAATGGATCTCTGACCCATTTGTGAAGAGACAAGTGAACTGACTTGATAGGGACCAACTGCTTCAGATCACAAATGATGGTCCCTTAATGGTATGTTTGAAGTAACTTCAGATATCTAAACATCGTGGATTAAAGTCAAGGTGGATTTCTTGAGACTGCCACAACAGCACAGAAAATCCCACTCCTGTCTTCACTAACCCATCTGGAGTTACAGCAGCTAAAACAAGGTTATAGGATCTAATGACTGGACATAAGCAACAGGCTTGTGTGTCGCTGTCTCCTATCACCCCAGATGGGAATGTCCAGTTGGAGGAAAACAAGCTCAGGGTTCTTACTCATTCTGCACTGTGGCTAATTGTATAATTATTCCATTATATACCACAAGGGGGTAATAAAGAACACAATAAATGAAATGTTTGAATCATCCTGAAACCACTTCCCACTTTCCACTCCTTGGTCCATGGGAAAACTACTTCCTGGTGCCAGTACCCTTGGAGATGGCTGCTTTGGGAAGTTTGGGGATATACATGAAAAGACCCTGATTCTTACAGCTCCTTTTAAGACTGCCGTGGCTCAAATTCCTTTGCTTTATATAAAACCACAAGGTTGACTTGGGGTCATAAACATCTTTGGGAGGCTGCTAAATTACCATGTAATTGTATGTTGTTACATTTTTGTATTTCAAATAAATTTATATAGGAAATATAATTATAGCTATTAGATTCCAAATGCTGGCATTAGGTAATTCAAGGTAGCTCTTTTGCAAGTGCTTAGGAGCATAACATAAACCAGGAATGGTATGTCTCATCACAGTCTCAGCTGGTAATTCTGATTGTCCCGTGATTTCACAGCTGCAAATGAGCCCCACCCACTCACATTTGTTAGGGGCTAATGGTGCTTTCCTTAATTAGCACATGACTTAAACTTTCTTCTTGACTTATCTGTTGCTTTGGTCCTTGGGCAACTAAGTACAAGATGGCCTAATTAGGAAAGAAAGCTTACTGAGCAAAATTGCTATTTGCTGAATTTGCTTTATTAGCTTACTTTCCCTCCCCTGCCATTGAATCTTATGTCTAGGCTTTATACCTGTGGTATAATTTTCATTTTTGTGGTTCTTATGCTTTCTTGAGCTTGGGAATGGCCACAGGAAAGGGCACAAGGAGCTACAGCTTGTCCAAATCTGAGAATGTTTACAGGATGTAATTTTTAGAAGTGGGAAAGGCCTCCTAACAAGTGAGCGGTAGTTCAAACTTTGTACTGTTACTTTTTTTTTTGGTTCTGTTTGCCTTAAACTGCCAAAACTCATCATTCCCTAGGGATTAAGCCACACCTGACTGTTTTGCTCAAGAAGTCTATACCAAGACCCATGCATACTGCAAAGGTAGGCATATCTGAAATTTGTGATCCTGGCATTGTCTGGTTACCACTTAGGTTTTAGATAAATTTTCTTGAAAAGATACAATAGAAGATTCTCTGGATTTAGAACACAGAAAATGAAAATAAGGATCAATCAAATGAGAGTAGTATTTTATTTTTCAAGTATCTGATACAGTAAGCAACAATATACAACATTGTCCTCAGGGGAGATATAAAAGCCACACAAACTCTGTTTCTATCGTTCTGGGAGATAAGCTGTATGCTGCCATAGATTTATTCAACAGCTTATTTATGTGCCCTTTCTCACATATGAAGTGCTGAGAAGTCTGTCATGCAGGGCAGAGGAGCAGAACTGAAGAGTTCAGAGGAAAGAGGTCTGTCATGAGTGCAGACATGAGTTCAGTGGAGACAAGAAGCAAACTAGCTGAGAGACTCACTTTGAGCAATCGAAGACGAGCTGAGACTTTATCCCATGGGCACCAGGTGGTCCTTACAGGTGTCCAAATGCATACCGAGGTTGTCTGGAGAACTGCGTGGACAGCAGGCTGGAGGTGGGAAACACTAGCAGTGTGGAGGGAGGAAAGGCTGGTTAAGAAACGGCAGAGGATTAAATTTGCCTGAGATGGTAAATAGGAATGATTGTAAAACAACGTTTATTTTTTATTTAAATGCTTAGACGAGGAACATTATGGAAGTGAAATAAAATCGCCAGGCTTCTGGCCTGCATACCTCAGTTTTGAGGTGGGAGAGGTGACTGAGTGCCAACTAAGTGACTTCGTAAAGGGGACAGCTCCGTTTCAATTACATAATCACAAATCATGGGATTTTAAAGCTAGAAAAGACCTTTTATTTTAAAGGATGGCAAGTAAGGGAAGGGTGTGTCACTCAATCTGGACTGTGAGCAGCGAGGAGGGCAACTGAGTAGGACAAACCAAGCCTTGTTTCACTATGCCACCTTCTTGTTTTAGCTCTGGACCATGACTCTCCAAATTCCCCAAATCAAAATAAACGAATAATGACGTAATAAAAAACACCTCAGCTTTTTCCTTTCCTCATGTAGGGATCTTCTACAAGTCTTCAGAGTCATTTTTGTGCAAGAAGAGTTTTTTCCCAAGGAACAATAGTTGAGGGTAAAAATGAAGTCATGAACACTACAAAGCAGCATTTCTCTGTCCCGAGCGACAGTGCCAGATTCCAGCCATCTTCTCTTTATCACAGTTCTCCTGAGACCGAAGTGGACCGGAGTTCAGGGCCGAGCTCCCCTTGCCCAACATCACTCGGGAGTCCCGTCCCTCGAGGCCAGCTCTTGGGCCACAGCAGCAGGGCCGCTGTCGCCCGTCCTGTCCTCTGGCCACATGACGCTTCTTCATTCTTGTTATATGGAAAGTATCTTCTGAAAGCGGCGTCTGGCGCCCTCGGCAGCTAATTACCTCGCGGGAGGACGTCTCGGCCCCTACACGGGAAAAACGGGCCAGCACGGTGCTGGCCCTAAACGCAGGAGCGGGGCGGGGGGGCCGTGAGCCGGACACGGAGCGCACGCGAGAGCAACGCCCACACCTAGAAGACAAGCGCTCCTCTCGGGGCTACTTCCTCTGCAGCGGGGACTCTAGACTCTTTCCGAGAATGCAAGATTCTAAGATCGAACCGGACTTGGTACCGTGGGGCAGTGCCACAGAACACAGCTCATCGCCTCGCGGGGCGCTCCCGCCCAGGTTTCCGCGCCCGGCTCTCCGCAACGACGCACGGGGTCAGGAGGCGGCGTGCACGCCCCCGCAGCCCTGCGTGCGCGTCCCCGTAGAGCAGACCGCCGCGGCCGGGCCGGGCCGGGCCGGTGGGCGGGGCTCGGCGGGGCGGGGCTTGGGAGGAGGCGGCCGAGGTTGAAGGGAGAAAAGGCGGCGGCCCGGCGGCGACCCCGAGCGGAGCAGAGGAGGTGGCCGGTCGGCAGCGGGTGCGGGTTGAGGAGCGGCTCCTCCGGACAACGCGGAACAGTCGGCACGCTGGCCGGGGCCTGAGCCGTTGTTGTGGCGCCCGGACCGGTGAGTGTCCCGGGGCCTGCGGCGGGGCGGGCGCGGTCGGAGCGTAGGAGCGGCCGGGTCGGCGGCGGGTCGGCGGCGGGGGCGGAACGGCGCGTCCCAGCCCGGCGGCCGGGGGAGTGCGCTCGAAGCGCGGTGTGGGCCGCCTGCGTGGTCGCACTAGGCGGGTCAGCAAATGGCGACCCGCGCCCGAGGCGCTGACCCCTGGGTCACCCGGCCTGCGCGGCGGAGGAGGGCGACCCCGCGGGCCTCGAGAACCCGGCGCCCGGCTCTCCGCCCTGCGCTTCTGGAAACTTGAGTTTTCAGGGAACAAGCGGCTTAACGTGAAGCCTGCGAGGCGTCGTAACTCTCTCCGCGGGATGAGCGAAGTTGGTAACTTTTCCATTCATGGAAGTGAGAGGATAGGAGTCTTAGCCTCGGTCTGGGTTAAAGGGAAATCTCTGGATTTTGTCAGACCCTCGAGATGGCTTGTGTCGTGTCCCGCTCCTTGCATGTGCACTGCTTGGAAGGAGGGACGCATGGCGGAGTCCCGGGAGTCTGTACTATGTTTTTAACGTGACGGTGCAGTCTGTGTTTACCGTGGCTCTGGTGCTCCGCTGCCCACTCATCCCTCGCTCTTGTTTTTCTTCTGAGCCCTGTCGTAAGTCCCGAACGAAAGATGCTTGATTATTTTGTTGACTGTAGCCCAAGAAGAGGTTATTTATGGACTTTCTGATAGCAGTGTAGATTAACAAATCTTTTAATACAAACTCCCAAACTGTTGAATTTCAGTTCTGTGCTCTAGCCTTTGGAGATCTACTACGTTATACTAACATGTTTTGGGTTTTTTCACATTAAGGTTTTCCAAAGCAGTCCAGTTGCCAATAGACTTGGCAAAAGGATAAGAGGGGCATAAAATAAGTTTTTAAGATTTTTCTAAGGGGCAGATTTCGATGTACAACTTTCGCTGAATCACTCTTCTTTATGCTTACTCACTGTTTCTCAATTTAGAAGTTTAACTGGGGACAACATCATGTTTTGCTAACTTCTTAAATTGCCAATTTATTTTCACCTGATACTTTGATGTGGTAATATACTATGTTAATATATTTTTGAAGAAGTGAGTCGAGTTTTTTGACTGTTACAAAAGAAGTGAAGTTTGTTTCTTTTTACCGTAGATGTTTCAGTTCAGTTTTTTTCTGGGTCTAGCATTGAGAGACCTATTTTCCTTGCTTGTTTTTGTTTTTTAAAGGCAGTGTCCTGATAAAGTGTGATGTTAAAAGCAGTGTAATATGAATAATTAACATTTTTGAGATAATGTATAAAGACAGGTACTTTAAGGTCACTAAAAAAGGCATTAATTAACATGTTTGCTATTTGGACACACTTCTAAAATGTGACAGTTTTAGTGGAATAAGGCTTATGCTATTCCATGTGATTTTGGATAATCCTTTAAATGAGTTACTAAGACTGCTTATTTTGAGAAAAAAAAATCGCTGTAGGCCAGGCATTGTATTTGTAGAATACTTTGGCTTAAAGTTTTGTTTCATAGCTGTATTAATATCAAATTGATTATGATGAAGTAGGTGAGATACACTTTGGACTAGTCTAGCAAGTGCTAGATTAAGTAGGTGTTGTATACAACCATATCTCAATAATCAGCCTTTTACCAAAAAGGTAAAAAGAGTAAGTAATGTTACTACTAGTTATAGTAGCAGCTCATATGACTATGTTTAATAAGCTTTATAAGTTGAAAGAACCACATTTCAAAAATGATACATGAAGCCTTGTATATAAATGTGGCTGTTGTAAAACAGAATACAACCACTTTTTGAAAGCTGCATGTTTGTATTCTGTTGGACACACTCAATTGTAGGCTAGCTTTACAGAGTTCTAGACTGTTCTCAGAGTAGGAATTGTCTTGAGGTCACAAAGCTGACTCTTTGGAAGCTCACTCCCTGATTATGCGATGCCCATTGTAATAAACTGAATTCTACCATTTGAGTGCAGGGCTTTAAATCTAAGTATTGATTCAAATAGGTTTATATATGAATATTTAATGTTTTTTGATATTCCAATTTCTGGTTTAAGTTTGATAATTTCATTTGTTTTGTGGGCAATATTGCAAGCATTTCCAACTTTCACTTTTGGGATAGCTGCTGTTCATGACCATATTTAGAAATGGACAATGTATGTTTTGATTATATCATATCTGGAAAGATAAAAGTTGAAAATATTTTTCCATATAATTAGTTCACTGTATAAAAAAAATGAGAACCAAAAGTTTCAGAAACCCATTTCGCTGTTTTGGAATAAGGACATGTGGTTTGAATTGAGAATTTAAGGATGGTGTAGTTTTAATCATGTCTCACAAACTCTGTTGCCCTCCATTCATTCATTAATTAATTCAAATTCATTCATTTATTCATTGTGATGCTATAGCTTAAACCCAGAACCTTGCACATGCTGCTCATTTACTAGCTACTTCCTCAGCTCTTCTTTCTCCCTTTTCTAAAAACAATAAAGTGATGAGCAGCTGAGATCTGCATTTTATCAGGATTCTTTTAAGCCTGAATATGCTAATCAGCGGATCTATCCAGGAGTGTTTATTACACTTGATCTTAGTCAAAAGGCTGAGAAGAGATGCAGGAGTGTTTTATTATGTACTAGTGTCATTGACCATACAAAGGATGAGATTTGCTGTAGAGGAGCTTTACTAAATTTGAAATTTCAGCCTTGGACTTACTTGTAATAATTAATTGAACAAGTCTGTCTAGTTCCACATTAACCTTAGGTTAGAACAACCTCTTACTACTTAAGTATAATTATTTTATATGTACTAATGGTAGTGTTAAGCAGTAGACCAGTGCTACTTCCTATTCTGAGCTTTTTTCCTCCGACATTGTACCTAATCAGGTACCTGTGCATATGTAGACACCAACCTTTGTCTGTTTGAATAGTTTCAGTTCAGTTCAGTTTCAAATAACTCAGTTCAGTTTCCTAATAACTAGTTTGCAGGATTGATAAGAATATTAAAATAATGGAATAATATGAAGGTAAATGTTTTCTGTTTACTGTTTTTTAAAAAAGATTTTAATGATTTTTTTAAAAAATATGTTTTTATTTTAATGTAATGGAAGTAGGTATCAGTAAAGGTAATTAAAAAGCACTCTTCTATGCAAAAACAAAGCAAAATTAGAAATAGCAATAATAATACACTGTTTATTATAATCTTAAAGAATGACTAAAATGTTACTCATCAAGAAATCAAATAATAACAAATGCTAGGGAGGACGTGGGGGAAAAGGAACTCTTCTCCATATTTGGTGGGAATGGAAACTAGCACAGCCACTATGGAAATTGCTGTGGAGATTCCTTTAAAAAAGCTAAAAATAGAAATTCCATTTGATTTAACTATCCCCTTTTGTTCTAAAAGAATTAAAAGTCATCATAATAGAGCGATAACACGCATACCTGTGTTTATAGCAGCACAATTTATAATAGATAGACCTTGGAAAGAGTATCTATGTCAATCAACAGATGAATAGATAAAGAAAATGTGGTATTTATACAGTTACTACTTCGCCATAAACTTTAGGCATTCATAGGCAAGTAGATGCAATTTGAGTTAATTTTCTTTGACTTCCCATTGATCTGCTTTTCTTACCAAGTGATTTAGCTTAGTAAATAATGCTTGAAATGTATTATTCATTTGCTCCATAAATGGTTAAATATATTGACTTTTTATAGTAGACTTCAGGTAATTTTGACTCAATTTGATTGCCTAATGCTGCATGTGTAAGTTTGTATCGTTTCATGTAGTATGTAGTTTTCCATAAAAATTTAGAATCTGATTTTGGTTTGAAACCCATTTTATTTGTTGTACTGTAGATCTTTCTTTAACGTGTTTTCACAAATGAATCCCTAGTTGAGGTAGAGGTTTGAATTCAGAGAACGGTGGGATGAAAAAGATAGAGGTAGTTCTGACTTTCCTGAAGCTTAGAGTTTTCTGTGGAGATAAGAGTGTTTTCTCTGTCACTAGTATTAGCAAGAAAATGCAGTGTGAAATGAGCATGCACAGAAAGGGATCGGGTCCCTCCTTTGTCTTTGGTGTGCATGGAAAAGTGACAAGGGGAGACCTGAGGAAGCATGGCATGTGTGTCTGTATCTTGTACCCAGCCCAGCAATCCTGGGGCAGCAGTCTGTTTTGAGTACAGTAGATGATTTTTCTTATTAGCACATTCTGAAATCATGTTAATTTGTAATTCAGTATATTTTGATGAATTGAGAACAACTTTAAGGATATTATCTGTGCTGTAAATGACAGGATCTCATTTCATTGTATGGGAAAATGCCATGTTTGCAAACTATTTTTAAGGGTTGCTTGTCAGCCACACAATGTGAGTTGGAAGGGAACCTCTATTAGAAAAAAATAAACCTATTGTAAAGCATTTCATCATTTACAAATAGGTTTCAGTCTATTGAAACTTATCCCAATCATTCATATTTAAGTATAAATTAATAGAAATCTGCTTTGGCATATGAAGTTTCTGATTGTAGTGAGGGTTTTTTGTATTGAATTTTAAATAAGCTCTACTAGAACTTTAGCCTCAATTTTAGCAACTGTTTTCTACTAGATCTTCTGTGTCACTGTTCAGTTGATAAATCATGGATTGGCATTATAAAAGCCAGTTTCACAGGAATGGTGCAGTGTCTTAATTTGATAGTAGTAATTTTCATTAAAAAGAGGATGGAATGCCGGACGTGGTGGCTCACACCTGTAATCCCAGCACTCAGGAAGCAGAGGCAGGAGGATTGCTGAGTTCGCGGCGGCTTGCTGGGCGCCATAGTGAGCTCAGGGCCAGCCTGGACTACAAAGCGAGACCCTGTCTCAAAAAGAAAAAAAAAACAAACAAGAGGATGGATCTGGTAGTTTTAAAATTTAAAAATGAAGGCCATTTACCCATTTACTCACCAGAATGACTATTGCTGTATTTTCTTTTTTACTATACTTAACTATAAAATGGAATTGAACTTGATTCTTTGTGTATTTTGAGAATTATTAAATGCATAATATTTCATATGCTTATACTGAGCATCCATGTAAATAATTTAAAAGACATATATATTCAGAGTACTGTGCTTTTATAATTAGAAAGGGCCAAAAAGACTTTCTTGACCACAAGGGTTAGGGATTAAGTGTTGGAACAAGCAAAGTTGTGCAACCTCCATTCCTCAAATAACATCTTAAAATTGAATCACCAGTTACCGAAGAGCTACCTTATTAAACTTTTATAAGTAAACATGTCTGTTACTGACCTTGAATATTGATCAGCTATAGATCTAAGCTCTGTGCCTTAACTATGTAGGGTAGGTGGCCTTTGATAAACCTTTTCTGAACCACCTTTTATCTGGGCTGTTGGAGCATTAAATGACTTGATACTTGAAAAGGAGGATAAAATATGTACATAATTAGTGTTCCCTTTTTCTTCTATTTCTATAAATAGTAAGTATTGTGCACTTGTTGCTGTAGATGTCTTCTTGTAATTTTAAGTTTTTTGTTTTGTATTTAACATTGTTATCCGAAGGGGAATTATATAAAAGAGGCTATGACAGTTACTGTTTGCATTTAACTTAGAATTACAGCAGTTGCTGCTTTAATTGTTTTTGAATTAAGTGAAGTTAAAAGATGTGTTCTACCTGGTATGATCATGTGATGCTGTGAACAGTAATGTAGTGTCTCTAGAATTCTAAAAGCAGTGGACACATCTGTTGAAACTACTTGTATATTTAGGTTTCTCTCTTAGCAACAGTTAAGCTTATAACCTTCAGCATGTGAGATGAACCCTAGTTGCAAAATAAGAAAGCTACAGCTGTTTTCACATTCTAATCACTCAATAAGGTTTATCTTAACTTTTTTATTTTCGAAGAATAAAGCATGTTTTCATAATTGAGTTAATAGTTATTATACTGCATATCTTTATATCTAAAGTACTCAGTATAAGACATAAATCAAAAAAATTCTTACAAAAAAGAAACAGATAACACATTCTTTCCAGTGGAGTAAGGTGAAAAAGTGTCTTTGGTTAAATGACAAGTGTTAGTCATCATTGTTCAGCTGTTATGCATTATGAGTTTTAGCACATCTGTTTTTACTAACTTAAAATTTATGAAAATGAACTTTTAAAAGTTTTTTTTGTTTTCCTTTTTGTTTGTTTTTGTTTTTGTTTTTGACCATACTGACATTGAACCCAAGGCTTCTCATATTTGAAGGCAAGTGCTACCGTTGAGCTACATCCTGATCCTGTTTTTATTTCTTGTTTTGAGACAGGGTCCTGCTAAGTCACCCAGGCTGGCTCCAAACTTGAGATCCTCCTGCATCAGCCCCTGAAGGCTGCACTACCATGCCTAGTTCTAATTTGTAATTTTTTGCACAATTTAAAAGTATTTTGGTGTCAAATGTGTGTCTTTTTTTCCTTGACATAATCAAACATTGTAATGGCAACTCAGAACTTTGCTACCTAAGAAAAGTTCTGTCACTAATGATTGGTAGGTTTCTGTTACTCAGGTTTCAAGAAAGTCAAGCTTTAACTGGAGGTAAAGATACAGGGTTTGGGAAATGATTATTTTAGCCACCTGAAATCAAAATAAAATTTAAGCATAAATATGTCAGAGAGCAAGTAATGTCTATAAACTGAGTGGAGAAAATAGGCTGTATACCAGTTTATCTAGAAAATAATGTACTACATTTAATTTGAAATCATGTACTATAGTTAATTTGAAAATATGGAGCTAAGCTGCCTGTGCCTTCCATAAGTAGAAATATATCATAAATACCCATTGGGGTCCAGAGTTTGGAAGAACAATCTGGCCCAGATGTATAGTTAAATTTTCAGAATCTGAATAGAAATTGAAACTTTTGCAGGCACTGAGAGCATCCAGAGACAATGTGTAGAAGTGTGGAACCCTGAAGAGGTGAAACATTTAAGAAAAGACCAAGGATAACCGGAGGTAGAAAGAAAACTGGAGAAATGTAACAACATGAATAGTAAAGAAAGTGATAGTTAAAATAAGAGAGATTAATCATTATAACAATAAAGCCAAGGAAGATGGGGTTCTAGAAAAAGACTTAGATTTAAGAGGCTCTCAGTAGAGCAGTTTCAATGCTTTACAATACAGTCAGATTATTGAGTTGAAGAATGTATATTGGTGTGTTTTTCTTCCTAAACTAAACAAGCAATAAAGGTGGTAGCAAAGTGGAGGGGTATTATTTAAGTTTTTACTGCAATGATAAGAAACCAATAAATAAAGTGAAGATCACAGAAAAGATAATTCAAAAGACTCAATTATAATTAAATAAACATCATGCTTATGTTTTCTCTTTTGTTATGAAGGTTTTTTTGATAAAATTTAAAATCTAAGGTGTGTTTGGTAGTGCTTGCCTGTAATCCCCAGTACTCCAGGAGGCTGAAGTGGTGGTGGGGAGGGGCGCAGTTAAGATTATTGAGCTTGGAACTTGGAGAAATTAGCTAGACCCTGTGTCAGAAAATAAATAAAAGCTAGGAGTATAGCTCTGTATAAATCCTTTGTGCTCAATTTTTAGAATGGAAAAAGAAAAAAAAACAACAGAAACTAGAAAGTTAAAATTCTAATTTTATTTTATTTTATTATTTTATTGTGATTGACTTTATTGGTACACTTTATACATTATGATCATATTCAACATTCAGAATTTTTTTTAATCTTTGTTGGTACATTTTATATACACATCATGATCACACTCAACATTGATAATTTGTACTAGTACAAACGTGATTCTCATTTTTCCCATTCCCCTACCCACCCTACAACCTCTACCCCCATATACATAAACTTCGTTTCTTTTTAATCATCACCTTTTTACTTTACCCTTGTTACTTACCTTTACTCTTCATTTCTCTTTGAATATTTTCTATTTCACACTATCCACCATATACTCTAGAACTCATTTACATCTTAAGTTTCTCATAGCAGAGAAAAGATATGGTATTTACACATCTGTGACCTGTTTATTTCACTTATGAGTATGGCCTGAATGTATATCCATTTGAGTATAAATGACTCAAACTAATCATTCTTTATTGTCGAGTAATATTCCATTTTATTTTATTTTATTTTATTTTATTTTATTTTATTTTATTTTATATTTTATTTTATTTTATTTTATTTTATTTTATTTCATTTCATTTCATTTCATTTCATTTCATTATTTCATTTCATTTCATTTCATTTCATTTCATTTCATTTTATTTTATTTTATTTTATTTTATATTTTTTTTGAGACAGGGTCTCGCTTTGTAGTTCAGGCTGGCCCTCAGTTTACTATGTAGCCCAGGCAAGCCTGGAACTCAGCAATCCTCCTGTCTCTGCCTCCCAAGTGCTGGGATTACAGGCATGAGCCACCATGCCCGGCATTCCATTTTATTTTTAAAAATCACATCTTTTTTATCCAGTCTGCAGTTGATGGGTATTAAAAGCAAAAACAGAAACTAGAAAGATAATATTCTAATTTTAAGGCAGGAAAGACCATTGGGTATCTGTAATCCTTTCATGTTATTTATAAATCCTGTTTTTCTGCTTATAGTGTTCAGTGACCACCAGTTACTAAGAGTGTTAACACCTAGAGAAGTGAAAAGCATCTAGGATTTGCCTCATTCATTTCCAGCCTCGTCTCTCACAACTACCTTAGTTTTCACCTTGATCCGGCGGTACTAAGAAGATTGAACTTGTTTGCCAATTCAAGCTTTTCTATTTTTTGTATGCCTTTCTTCAGGCTTGAATCCTTCCCTTTCTTACTAAATAATCTTCCTGTCCTTCAGGCTTCTCATCTTTTAAGGCTACTGTGCATTTTTTCCTAATCCCTACCCAATTATCTTCTCTGTGTTACTATTTTACATCTGTTGTATTAGCCATATAATGTGAAAGGATTATTACTGTCTGATCTACTGTAGCTCCTTGTCTGGAGGCACCAGATCTTTATATTGCCATGCTAGTACCTGGTACCTAGTAGCTGAATGCAGTTAATGATGAGTGGAAATGGATCCTCAGAAGTAAGTATATTGTCTATAGCCACAGATCTTGAACTGGAACTTTTATTTTCTTGATAAGTTCCCAAATATTTTATTTAAGTCTCTAACTATTGCTAATTTACAGAATATTAGGCATATATATGATCAATAGGTATATGAAATTCTGTATTTACAAGGAATATCAAATGAAGTTTCTAAAAGTTCTAGTTTAGTATATTAATGAAATCCATATTATCAGGAATATGATGAGGTTTCTGCAGTGTAAGGTCTGTCATAGTCAATATAAATGAACTTAAAAAGGTAGAATTAAAGCAGTCTCTGAAAATTGAAAAAGAAATATACAATTATAGGCATTGTGATACAGTATACAGTACTAGAATTTATTATATTTTAGCATGCCTATGGTCATTTTGTTAAAGTATGTAAAAACAAACTTACCTTATTTTGAAGTACTGGATTGTTACTTGAAGTGTGTTCTTTCAAGATATCTCAATCATATGTAAAATTAATAGTTTATATGTATTTTGTATACCACACCCTCAAACTAAGCTACATCAGTGATTTTAACTTATGTAATGAAACAATTTTGAAAACTCAAATATTTTTAACTTTTTATCTTTTCCATTTCAACTGCTAGAGCTGAACTGGCCATTATGGAGGAGGACCTGCAGCATTCACACTGTGTGAATTGTGTCAGTAGACGGTGTATGACCAGACCAGAGCCTGGCATTTCCTGTGACTTGATTGGTTGTCCATTGGTTTGTGGAGCAGTTTTCCACTCTTGTAAAGCTGAAGAGCATCGACTTTTATGTCCATTTGAACGTGTACCTTGCTTAAATAGTGACTTTGGATGTCCGTTTACCATGGCACGAAATAAAGTTGCTGAACATCTAGAAATGTGTCCTGCAAGTGTGGTGTGTTGTACCATGGAGTGGAACCGATGGCCAGTGAGTTATGCAGACCGGAAATCATATGAAAATCTAAGCAGAGATGTTGATGAAGTGGCACAATTAGATATGGCCTTGGCTCTTCAAGACCAAAGGATGCTCTTAGAATCTCTCAAAGTAGCCACTATGATGTCAAAAGCAACGGATAAAGTATCTGAACCTAGGGAACAAATACCAGTTAAGTCAAGTGTCCCAGAAATACCACATCCTAATGGTTTAGTGTCTGTTGATGAAGAATCTTATGGTGCACTTTATCAAGCTACTGTAGAAACAACCAGAAGTTTGGCTGCGGCTTTAGATATCTTGAATACTGCCACAAGAGATATTGGAATGTTAAATACAAGTTCTTGTGCTACCCTAGATGAAGTGGATGAAGAAAGAAACACTAGAGAAAACTTACAGGATAGAAACATAAAAGACCAGGACCATCATTATGAGGATGAAATAGGAGCAGTAGGCGGAATTGAGCATAATGGCACAAGTCAGAATGCCCAGTCTGAACAAAATGGTTCCAGTGACTTATTATGTGACTTGAATACAAGTTCTTATGGCACTTCTTCTCTTTGTAATGGCTTTCCTTTGGAAAATATATGTCCACAGGTGAAAGACCAGGATCAACAGAGTAACTTAATAAATGGAGAATGTGTGGCATCAGATGGTACTTCAAAACCTTCCAGTTCACTTTCGCTAGCAGCACAACTTAGGGAAGTAATGCCACCCAATGCTTTGCATAATGGTACAGTTCAGCACATCCTCATGCCAGATGGTGAAGATGAAGGAGAACTGTACTGGAGAAAGGTAGACTTAGGAGACTTGAGAAATGTGGATGTCTTATCTTTCAGTCATACTCCTTCATTCAAATTTCTTTCTAATTCATGTTGGTCTAAACCAAAGGAAGATAAAGCAGTAGATACATCAGACTTGGAAGTTGCAGAAGATCCCATGGGCCTCCAAGGAATAGATCTGATTACAGCAGCCTTACTGTTTTGTCTAGGAGATTCTCCAGGTGGAAGGGGTATATCTGATAGTCGCATGGTTGATGTGTATCACGTTGACTTTGGGACACAGACTTTCTCACTTCCATCTGCAATATTAGCTACAAATACAATGGTTGGAGAAATAGCTTCTGCTTCCGCATGTGATCATGCCAATCCACAACTTTCAAATCCAAGTCCTTTTCAGACACTTGGACTGGATTTAGTATTGGAATGTGTTGCTAGGTACCAACCTAAGCAGCGTTCAATGTTTACCTTTGTGTGTGGACAGTTATTTAGAAGAAAAGAATTTTCTTCACATTTTAAAAATGTGCATGGTGACATTCATGCTGGACTCAATGGCTGGATGGAACAGAGGTGTCCTCTAGCTTATTATGGTTGTACCTATTCTCAGCGAAGATTTTGTCCATCAACACAAGGAGCAAAAGTTATACATGACCGCCAGTTAAGGTCATTTGGAGTTCAGCCTTGTGTATCTACAGTATTGGTAGAGCCTGCTAGAAACTGTGTGTTGCGATTACATAGTGACCATCTGAGTAGTCTTCCTTTTGAGGTTTTACAGCACATTGCAGGTTTTCTTGATGGCTTCAGTTTATGCCAGCTCTCATGTGTGTCCCGATTAATGAGGGATGTATGTGGCAGTCTACTTCAGTCTCGTGGAATGGTCATACTGCAGTGGGGGAAAAGGAAGTATCCAGAAGGAAATTCATCATGGCAGATAAAAGAAAAGGTTAGTTTAATCTTAACTATATTGATCTATTATTTGACATAGGCATCTAATAGATTGTTGAATTTCTAGTTAGTGTTTTGTTTAGAAATTGAGCATCCCCCAAAACTTAAGAAAATATGATAAAGTATTTGTTAAAATAATTAATGAAGAACTAGAATATTTAGAATTATCATGATCAAAGGCTTAACATAAATTTTCTAGATCTAGATTCTAACCTATAAATCAAAGGTTACTTCTTTTTCTTCATATGAGCAGTTCTGTACTTCACTTCTTCTGTAACAGCTTTGGGCATATTATCTAATTTGTGCTGCACCTGAAGCAGCTTTACCATAAAACAGTAGTGAAATTAAGCAGAAGGGTTTTTTTTGTTTGTTGCTTATAATTAGTGTCTACTCTTAACAGTTTGTTTTTTAGAGCCTGATTGTTTCATATAGAACATTAATAAAGAGAGATGAGAAAAAGTTGCAGCTACCGCTGTAGTCCTACTAGTGTCCAAAGGAGTATTTAGGATTCAGGGAACAAATGGATGGATGAGGGAATGTCTTAGGCTGAAGTAAGTTAAAACTAGAGCAGTAGAATTTGATATTGTAGATAGAGACTCCATCTAGTACAGACCCAGGAGTGATGCATATTGGAAACTTAGGCTGGCCTGACTTGAGTGATACCCTACTTTTTTCTAGTTTTTTTTTTTTTAAAGGGAATATCAAGTAGAAACTAGAAGGCATTATAGATGTCTGTGATTGAAGGGATTTTAATTTTTTTTTTTTTTTTTTTTTTGAGACAGGGTCTCACTTTGTAGTTCAGGCTGTCTCTGAGCTCACTATGTAGCCCAGGCAAGCCTCAAACTCAGCAATCCTCCTGTCTCTGCCTCCCGAGTGCTGGGATTACAGGCGTGAGCCACCACGCCCAGCACTGTGGTATGTGGTATTGATTGCTGGTGGGCATGAGTCTCCACACCCAGCATTGTATGTGGTTACCAGGGATCGAATTCAGGACCTTGCGCTTGCGAGGCAGGCACTGGAACCACTGAGCTAGCCCTCTGGCCCTGAGTTTTTAAATTTTTAAGCAATCAAAATATGAAATCTCATACTGTATAAAGTAGAGATAATTTTGATAAACTTCGTATTTGGTTACAGTGTTCAAATTTATGATTACTTTTTCCTTGGCCCACTTAAGTTTTATTACTCATCACTTCCGTTTTTCAGAATTCTGCATCCACTTCTCTGTTTTCATGAGACTTTGAGAACTGAAAAACACAAATTATTTTATGATTTTTTTTTTTCAAAAAGGGGTTTTGGTGGCAGAAAATTTCAACAGTTACGTATATTTTCATTTCTCCAGATGATTTGGTGTCTTTCTCCCCTTTTGCATGGGACATTCTATGTATGACCTCTTTTTGTTCCTTTCCATTAGTATTAACATATGGAGTGAAATATTTTCTAGGGATTGATAATAATACTTTTACAGATAACATCTAATCTTCAGGTTTAAATTGCCATCATTTACATAGATTATTCACACATCTATGAACTGGCTGTTTTCCTTACTAAACTCAAAATTCTACAAAGTATGACCAGAGTATAAAAGGAGTGTCTATGTTTTTACAAGGTTTGATCGAAAATATGGTAAATGGTGCTGCCAAGTGCCGTCTGACAGAAAGGCAGGCTTGTAAAATTATTATGGTATCTCCTCATCCATGTTATTCACCCAGTGGACCTTATTCACCGTATCTGGGACTGTATTCTTCTGACTGTCCCCAAGGTCAAAATGATTATCACAGGTTTTGCATTGATTCAGGACACCAACGCATCCATGACAGCACAACTAAAGACACTTACAAAAGAGGATTTCCAGTGCTGCTTCAGAAAGTGGCCAAAACAATGGGAAAAATGTGTTCAAAGTAAGGGGAAGTATTTTGAGAATAAATGACAGTATGTCTTTTACTGCAGTACTTTTTTTCAAATTCACCATATTTTTTTTTTTTATCATACTTTGAATATACAAGCACTTGTTGGACATCTCGATTTGCTTATCCCCCAGGTTTCTGAAATCCAGTATGTCCAGCCCATTCTGTACTTCTGCCCTCCTCATCCTCAGATTGGGGAGTTATGGTTGATTGCTTTTTAACCCTGTTATTTTTATGCCATGTAAATATAAAGTCCTGAAGAGTTTTTTTCATTCCTCTCAAGTTTGCTTCTGTATCTCATTGCCATTTTTCCAGTTTAGCTTGGTCTTTGGTTCTTTCCTACATTGCTGCCAGTTTTCTCCTAACTGCATTTCTTCTTATAGTTGGGCCCCTCCCCAAGTTATCAGAATGTAAGATTTGAATATATATCTTCTTAAATCAGTTCTTACATTGTCATTGCAGTGCTTAAACTTAATATTTATCTCTTGCCCTAGGACACAGGCTAACTCCTTAATTAAAACATTTAAAACTTCATCATCTCAACCTTTCTTACCTTGTAAGTTTCTTCTGTCACTTTATGCTCCAGTCCCATTCACTTATTATCCCCTGTTTTCTTCCTTTTCTTAAGGCCTTTGAATTTGCTGTCCTTAATACATACTTTGAAATACTTGCAATGTGCTGGATTGTGCCCATTAGTGCTTTTATTAGCTTATTTAATCTGTGGTCACCACTTTATAGGTAGAAAAACAGTATGTATCTTCTCTAAATAATTGATGGATCCAGTCCTGGAAGCCTGTCCCTTAAGCTTGTGATTTTTCATTTTCTTGCTATTTCCTGCTTACTCTTCAGGAAAAAGTCTCCTGGTGCTCTGCTGATGTTTATTGCTGTAGGCTCTATTAACTGGTCCTGTAAAAGTATTCCTGAAGCTGTTTTGAAATTCACTGATTGTCATTTTCAGTCATTAGACCTCTGGCAATCAAAATATTGACTGTCTCACATAGTGCTTAATATTTATTAAACAGTAAATACCTTATGGATACCTGAAAAGTTGACCCATTATTGAGAATCTTTATCAGCAAGTGGGAGTCACCCCTCCTTTCTTTGTTTTCCTTCTTTGCACTGTCTTTCCTGAGTTTTTCACTGGATTCTTAGATTTGTGGAAGCTGTGGTTTTGTGGGAAAGAAGAATGTAAGAGAGAGAGTGACTGTTATTAGGTTTTTACTGTCTCTTGAGATGTCACTCCACACACAGTAGTTTATCATAACCCTAAGGAGGGCAAGGACCCTTGTAATCCTGGGACCATACAGATATCAAGAGACAGTTATATTCTCTAGGTGTTTCCTGTTGATGAACTTAGCTAGGATCCCTAGGCCTGTTGGGCCCCATCCATGCTTGTTACCCTATATGTTCAATAGCTTTGTATTTTCCATTGTAAATATGCAAGAGGGACACAGTAGTCATTAATAAGATGATAATGCCTGAAGATGAGAAGCTGCTTACTGAGCAAAATGGGAATCAGCCCATACTGACACATGAACAGGGTGGCTGGTACCTAGAAACACAAAAATAGGGGCTGTTTTGTAAGTTTTTTGTATATACATTTTCAGAAACATAAAATTTATGTTTTAAGTATCAGAGCCTTTAGTATGCATGAAAAGTGGAAAGCTAAGGTACCTTACTGCAGAATATTCTAGGGTATTTTTAATATATTTCGTGTGATGCAATAGGAATGGGAGAAAAACCTAGTGAGAAAAGTAACATTTGTAGTGTCATTGTATCCAGGGTATGGATATTCTATGTAAGGTATTTGGACAGGAGAAAAGAATAGCATGCAGTATATATTAAGAAATGCTCCGAATTCATGAAATTACGATTTTTAAAAAATTGTTCAATGAATCAGATTTGCTGTGGGTTTTGATGTTTTAATTTCTTTGTTTAGTCATTGTCTCATAGATAATGGATCTTTGTAATTTTATAGCTCACTAATTGAAACTGTATTGGATGTTTCCCTAACAGTAAAAATATGTACATTTAGAGTGAGAAGTGGATTTTTGACTCTGTAAGTTGACTTATTTAAACCTGATGTGGAATTTTCTTGTAGGTATGGCGATTCAGTACCGCATTTTGTTCTGTTAATGAATGGAAATTTGCTGACATCTTAAGCATGGCTGACCACTTGAAGAAATGCAGCTACAATATTGTTGAGAAACGGGAGGAAGCCATCCCATTACCATGTATGTGTGTAACTCGAGAACTCACAAAAGAAGGACGTTCGCTGCGCTCAGTTTTAAAACCTGTACTTTAAAAGTTGTAACTTGAAAATACATGCAAACACTTGGTATAATTTCTTTGTAATATGTGACATTTTATTAATGTATTAAAGATTACAACTAGCTAAATTTATTGTCACTGTGTATATATAATGTTTTGAAGTGACATATATTTTTATAAAATCTTGTTTAGTTGGAAAAAAGTTGCCTTAATGTTTGAAATGTGTGAAATTTTTGGAACTTGCTGGACAGGGTGATTTAATCTTTAGCTATATGACTTTCAGAATTAGTATTTTTTCATGATTCTTAAATGTTTTCTTCTTAAAATTAACAAGATCCTGACCAAACAGTTTACTCTTCATATTTTCTGTGGGTTGAAGCCCCTGCAGTCAAAGTGTAAAACTTTGAATCAAATTTTGGCAGCATAGGTTTTTCAGATAAGCATTTTGAGTTGCTTAAGTACTACCATAAGATCATTATGAAGTGCTCCCCTTCTGTAGTTCCTGATGCATATGTGATCTCTGATATATGAAATAATAAAAAGTATGGTAAATATTTATATTTAAAAATATTTGTGAAAGTAAGACACATTGCCATTATTTTTCTCTGCTGGATCTTAAGTGTCTTAGTTGTGCTGTTAGGACCACTTGAATCAGTTCAATGTGTTTATCCTTCACAGTCATTTTGACTTTGGTAAAGACCTGTAAAGTTGCATGGTGCCAGATCTGGAGAATAAGGCGGATGGTCCACACTGTAATTCTTTTATGAACTTGCCTTTCTGTTGGATGGCATTTAGCAACAACATTCACTGTTTTGATCAAAGTGAGGACTTCCTTAACTGCTTCAGAAATTGGCATGAATGATGGGATAAGTATGTTTGAAGTGAGGGGGATTAATGTCAATATGTCTGGTAATTTTAAAAGCTTAAACATTCACTGAATATTTTGATCACTCAAATATTTAAATCAGTATCTGAAGTAACAGCTAATATTTGTAATGGCATTCAAAATGTTTTAAAAATACAAAGATATGTTCATCTTGTGTAATTACAGCTGTTATACAGTGATCATTTACAGCTTTTGTTTTTTGTAGATGCCAGATCCAAAAACTTGGCAGTGTTTTATCTGATAGGTAAATGCAAAACAAGCAAACAAAAGGCAAGCCTGTGAATTTAATTTGAAATAATTCATGGTACTATTCGCTAGGTATTCAATGTTTGAGAAGCAAAAACACCTCATTTTAAGTATGAATTTGGCATAGTATATGAATAAATTTCAAATATTCAGAATGTAAAAGGGCCTAAGTATTTTTCACAAGCATATACAAATTTTGCTTATTGATGTTCATAAAAATACAACTGTATTAACCATCTAAAAATGTGAGATTTTATGTCTTTTATGTAGCAAGCATAAACTTGTTTTGATCGACTCTCTTCTTAAAATATTTTCAAGTTAATTTCCCACACACATCCAATCCACATTTTCATTCAAAAGTTGTATCTTTTGTATAAAGAACAAAATATGATAGGACATATATAAAGTCCTGTTCTTGAAGTATTATTTTGTTTTTAAATTGATTTATAGTATATGAGCTTGATGTGGTCACCTTTTTAAAAAGGAATGTACATATGTAACAGTATTTTAAAATAAATTACAAAGATGGGGAGATACATTTAAATAATTTGTCTTAGGCAATTTCTGGCATTTGATAAACTGAAATGGTGACAAGCTACCTTGTTATAATTGGCAAAACTCATTGTATCCTCCATTTGTCCTTGAGAGTGCTTTGTGGTTACTGACTCATGATTCCCATACATGGCAGTCAGGCTGGGCAGAGGCGTTCCTTGGGCATTAGAGAATTCTGAACTGCTTAAGATTTGTTTTGGTTGAACCAACTAATGAGTTTTGGCTTTACCTGTCATTTTAATTAGAATACTGACTTTTCAGTGCTTAAACTTTCTTCAACTGCAGGGTAGAATTGCATAAACAGTCTGTTTCTGTGAAAAAGCTAGAAATAAGGTATCAGGTACTGTAAAATATAACTCCACCTTTTAAAGTTTCGCTGATGAATATATCTATGATTAGGATACCACTAGCATTAACTTTTTGCCTTATGGTTGTGCTTTATTAAACCCATGATTTTTAAGCTTAGATTTCCTGTTTTCATACCTAATCATGAGCTATTTAACATTTTTCCACCTATATTTCTTTTACACATCTTTTTCCATTTTTTGTTTGTTACACCACCATTCAGTTTTGTTAAAATGTTTTCTTTGTGCAATGTTTGTTTGTTCTAATAAAATTGTTTTCCCTTTGTATGACTCATTAGCTTAAAAATTTTGATTTAAATAAAATTTTAGTACTTATTGTACACAGATTCCACACACAGTTACATGTTTCTGTAATATTGATCTTTGCATGTGATAGATGCTGCTGGTTGATTATCAGTGCTGAGTAAGGTTTTACTGGTGAACATTAATGTTTTTTAATATAGTACATATAAAAACCTTAGATTTCTTTTCTGTGTCTGGGTCTTGAAAATAGTCCTGACTAGGATAATTGAAAGGCTAAAAAGTTTCTGGCATAATTATTTCTCTAAACTTGTAATGGGAACCTGTGTGTAGTATCTTAAGCATGAGCAAGTATGTATAGTGGCCTAGTAGGTTGTCACTTGAGAAGTCTTTGTTGATTGATTTTGCTAACCAGCAACTTGAAGGGCAAGCATCAGGGTGGAAGGAAATAACCTGAATTCACTTTTCTGCCTCCTGTCTAGCTCTACTTAATCGGCCTCCTTCCTTTCCCTTCCCCCCACTTTGGAGCCTTGGGATGGAAACAAGCAGTTTGTCTTACAGTTTCCAGGTGATTCTGATGCATAGTGATATATGACAGCTTAGAGAAAGTCTGGACCATACTGGCTATAGGTCTGTCCTCTAATCTGTTATTGAAGTGGATATATGAGTGTGTGTACATGTGTAATCCACAATGAAAAGTAATGATAACTTACTGATGGTTAAATTATATACGTTGTCTATATTTTACAACCGTATGACAAAGTACATAGGGTACTATGATTGTTAGACTCTGAAAACTTAATCTTTGCTATTTTAAATTTCACTGGTATTTTATCAGTGTTTGTTTTGCTGAAGGTTAGTAATAATGCAGAATTTAGTTCATTAGCACTGATGTTTAGCCTGGTTAACTCATTCTCTTGTTTAGTGGTTGCGATTGAGTGACGGTAGATATTTAGGATAAAGAGTAGAAGTAAAGAAATACTGGATTAAATCCTGAAAAATATAGGCCTCCTTTCAACTCTATGAATAAGAGATTAGATCTGGTTTCTGGTTTATCAGTAGTATAGAATTCATTTTGGTCTTTGTGCTGCTATTCTTTTCTGTGCTTTGACATTGAACGTTAGGATATTAGTCATGTTGAAGATAATGAGGTTTTCAACAAAACTTCTATACTCTTTGAAGATGTAGTGGTTTTATTACTATATTGATAACAGATTGATTTGTGGAGGTTTGACTTTTTTTAAGTGTTTGAAACAAAGCAGATTTCTTCATGTTTTTTTGCATACCAAACAAAAGATATAAGAGATTTATTAAGTGTCCCAAGCCAAAGTTATTCAGATACTTAAAAGGATTTGTTTCCTGCATAGTACATCACATTGGGAAGTGATATGATTGGAACCTGCAGCTGTGGATAGAAATGCAGTAGAAAGGGCCAGAGATTTAGCTCAGTAGTTCCAGCGCCTGCCTTGCAAGCGCAAGGTCCTGAGTTTGATCCCCGGTAACCACATACAATGCTGGGCATGGTGACTCAGGCCCACCAACAATCAATACCACATACCACAGTGACGGGCGTGGTGGCTCACGCCTGTAATCCCAGCACTTGGGAGGCAGAGACAGGCGGACTGCTGAGTTCCAGGCTTGCCTGGGCCACATAGTGAGCTCAGGGCCAGCCTGAACTGAAAAGTGAGACCCTGTCTCAAAAAGAAAAAAAAAATGCAGTAGAAGGAAAACAGTTGGCTCCCAATCTCTGGACAAAGATTCTGCTGAGTGGGATTTTTCTGATAGATGTTTGGCTGGTTATCTAAATGCTTCTGTGATGATCTCGTGCTTGTGAGGAGCCAGAATGTATCAGTTCATATTAGATATGCCTTTATAATTTACTGATAAAGTGTGTTAGGGTTTATCTAAATCTGTTTTTCAGAAAAAAAGTATGAATTTAGTAGAGGCCAATTTGAGTTAAGGTCCTTTCTAAAAACCATGCGAAAAAGAAAGATGGTTTCCTTTGTGAAGTCACCTTTTACATACTTATTTCCATTTATTGCCATTGGTTACTTTTCTACTTTACAAATGCATAAAAGGGAAGGTACGTTTAGATGAAATAACATTAGTAAAATGTACCTAGAATAATATGTGATTGCTCCCAATGTTACTGTAAGAATTTTAGGGCAATATGAAAAAGGAAGCAAAGACCAATGAAAGTGTGCTGTGTTATTCTGAAAGTCTTTTCCTAAAACTAAGCATTTTGTTAGAAAAATTTACAAGAATTTCATTGCGTGTATGACTGAAAAAATGATATAAATTCATCACTCATATATAAATTTGACATATGTAATCTTCATAGTTGGCCAGTACATCTTGAGCTATATTAATGAATATTTCTTAGTTACCTTAGTACACCTCACAACTGTTACCTCAGTATGTTTCACAACTGATATTTTGTATTTAGGTTGATGTTCTGGTGTATTTTATAGAGTGACTTTTTAATAAAGTATGAACAATTAGGTTATAAGGAAAATTTGTGGACATGCTCTGTAAATGTACAGTAAAAATTCATTGATGCCAGTCTTTAACATGGTGGGTTGAAACTTCTTTACTATGAAGAAAAACATTTCTGATGCAAACAGGAGAAAATTTTTTTTAATAACAGAATTCTGAGCAAATCATTTTATTTGCCTCTTCACATGCATTATAATAGGAAATGAGTTTTTTTTTTCATACACAGCCAGTTCTAGTGGTTGGTAATAGTAATAGTTTGTTTCTGAAAATAATAAATGGTATTTCTGTTGAATTCTTGGAACCAAATTCATCAGGTCAAATTGTCCTTTCCCAATAAAGACAAATTCATTAGGTTTAATTTTTATCTTTCCAAGTATAAAGCATTAGAATATTTTTTATCAAACAAGAATTTTAAACAGGCAAGTAGTTTGATAAACACATTCAGTCTTTTGCAGAGAAACTAGAGTTGAGTAGCATTCCACACTCCTAGTCAAAGGTAACATTAATTGCTATATTAACTGTTAGGATTGATTATAGATGAATTGGAATAATCTCTTATTGTTTAAAAGACAGAAGATGAAAAAAGGAAGTCCTACCCTCTGCTGTCCTAGAATATTTTTTCTGTTGAAATCTTCTTCCTATTGTCATTGTTGCTTGTGTAATTTATCACTTCATTTTTCTGATGAGGCTATTAAAAAGCCTGCGTTATTACATAGCATGTTTTAAAAATCTTGTTCTTGGGCCTGGGATTTAGCTCAGTGGTTCTGGCCCCTGCCTTGCAAGAGCAAGGTCCCAAATTTCATTCCTAGTACAAAAAATAAAAATAAAACAAAATTTTGTTCTCCTGATGACTAAATTAAACTTAGTAGTTTTGGTCAGTAATTGTAGATCTAAGTACTATGAATTGTCTAGCTCCTATAAAGTCCCATTGAGCTCACTAATGAAAAAACAAGTTTGTAGTTTTTTTTTTTTTTTTTTTGCTTTTTGAGACAGGTTCTCGCTTTGTAGTTTAGGCTGGCCCTGAGCTCGCTATGGTGCCCAGGCAAGCTGCCGCGAACTCAGCAATCCTGTCTCTGCCTCCCAAGTGCTGGGATTACAGGCGTGAGCCACCACGTCCGGCATTGTGGTATGCAGTGTTGATTGTTTGTGGGTGTGTTTCCATGCCCAGCATTATATGTGGTTACCGGGGACCGAACTCAGGACCTTGCGCTTGCGAGGCAGTCACCAGAACCACTGAGCTAACCCTCCGGCCCAAGTTTGTAGTTTTGAAAATTTTGAAATATAGCTGAATGGTGAATGATTTGACCACATTACTTAATTTAAGTAAACAGACATTAATATTGAGTACTTCATTTGTTTGAGAATAAAATTACCCAATGAATATCTGCCAACTGGATGTCTTTTACTTCAAATAATGGCTTAAAATTCTGAACTATTTTTAATAAGTGACTTGGTCTAAGGAGAGAAATACTGATTTTCTACAGTGCCATTATGCATACAGCCCCGACTGACATGAGATTGCTTTCAGAATTCGGGAATTCTAAACTTTTTTTTTTTTTGCATTTAGAATGTTATATTTATCTTTTTCATTTGATTAGTGTTGAAGCATCAGTCAGTACTAAAGATTAACCATTCCTGAGAGATAACTGTGCTGACTCAAGCACTTACCTTACATGTTGTTTAGTTTCTAATATATCTTTTCCCATGATTGCCATTAGTAATTGGCTTAGAGGAGAGGTTGGTGGGGTATAAAAGTGATCAAGATATGAATGTTTGTGTACTGGTTTCCCAAGAAGAATCATTATCATAAACAGGTACTACTAGTAAAAATAGTTGTCTGCTTCAAATTTAAAGACATGGTAGTCATTGAAAAATTAAAAACTAAGTGAATGAAGCTAAACACAAAAGGCCACATAGTGTACGGTATAAGCAAACACATAGAAACAAATCAGGGAAGCGGTTCCCAGGGGAGAGAGGAATGCCTGCTTAGTGAGTGTGGAATTTCTTCTGCAGTGATGAGAATAGACTGAGGTAGTGATGGCTGCAGACATTATCAATTATTGAACACCATTGAATTCTACACTTGGTATTTTTAAGTTTATCACCAAAATTTTATTTAAAGAGGATGTTGGTTTTTGAGATTATTATCACGTCTAAAGAGTGCAGTGTTCTGAGACTTGTGAAATGTAAAAGATGTAGTTTAGAGTTAATGCATAACCATTAACGTGATAAATTTACTCAGTTAAAAGACCTGATGGAGTGGGCTGGAGGGTTAGCTCAGTGGTTCCGGCGCCTGCCTCGCAAGTACAAGGTCCTGAGTTCGATCCCCGGTTACCACATATAATGCTGAGCATGGAGACTCATGCCCACCAACAATCAACACCGCATACCACAATGCCGGACGTGGTGGCTCACGCCTGTCATCCCAGCACTCGGCAGGCAGAGACAGGAGGATTGCTGAGTTCGTGGCGGCTTGCCTGGGCACCATAGTGAGCTCAGGGCCAGCCTGAACTACAAAGCGAGACCCTGTCTCAAAAAGCAAAAAAAAAAAAAAAGACCTGATGAAGGACGAGAGATTTAGCTCTGTGGTTCCAGCGCCTGACTGGGAAGTGCAAGGTCCTTGGTTTGATCCCTGGTAACCATATACAACAATACCAGGCATGGTGATTCATGCCCACCAGCAACCAGTACCACATACCACGGTCTCGGGCTTGATGGCTCAAGCCTATACTCCCAGCACTCGGGAGGCAGAGGGAGGAGGATTGTTGAGTTTGAGGATTGCCTGAGCTATATGGTGAGTTCAGGTCCAGCCTGAACCACAAAGCGAGACCCTGTCTCAAAAAAAAAAAAAAAAAAAAAGGTGTGATAAACTTCACGAGCCCTGTCATAGAAGTACTGATGACAGCAATAGAAACCTGTAATTCTTCAGTTTCCCTCTAATGAGTGCGGCTGTGAATGCAGAGTCAGCTTTGGTGTCAGTGTTCGTTAGTTCTCTTTGCACATTATCAAGATTCTGTGGTACCTCTCAATCACACTTCTAAAAGATAATGTTTTTAAAATCATCTTTTGAAAACACTTGTATGGTTTTCTGGGCTTTTTTATAGTTTTATACTTTGTGCAATCATGTATTAGACAAAACTAAATAAACTGATGCATACATTTTGGACTCATTGTCTTGAGGGAAAAATGGACTTGACTCGAGATTGGTGAGGATTTTATTTGGTTTCTCATCTTGTATTTGGTGAAGTTGAAGCTGAGGGTGTTCACAGTTTCGTATTGAGCATATTGAGCACTCGTGCCAGATGCTGTATAGGCTTGACTCTGAAAGATCATTTTATCCCTAAAGCTTCACGAGTAGTTTGTTCTTTTTTCCAACCTACCATCATCTAGTAACTGCCCAGCCCCTGGCCACTTTGATCTTGTACCCATTGTGCTGACAGGTAGCTGGGGAAGTCCTATTGGCATCCACAGAATTGATCACCTATTCACTTAATTGTTAAAATTCTATGGTAAAGTTACTTTTTAGTGAGCATTCTCATGGAACACAAATATCTTCATATCCTTTGCCAGCCATAGCAGAGTTTCCACATACCTCTTCCCCAGATATTTTTGGACCAATTCTCCAATCATGTTCAAAATCCTTGGACATCCAGGCAGACCATTCGCTATAGCCCATGAATTAGCATCTAATTCAGCATCTGATCCTTTCTCTTTCTACACACATTTCCACAATTGTGTGTGCTGTTTGAAGCTCTCCCCGCTGTGGAGGTTTCTTCTCAGTACTGTCCTTCCAGGACATCCGCCCTCCAAACACCGGCTCTAGTGCTGCAGCTGTGCACTTCTTGTATAGAACCACTCATTGTAACGTAGTCCCAAGTCTTCCTTTGCCAACTAATCATGGCCAACTCCTCATGAGGCCGGAGGTCCGGGAGAGAAAGAAGAGTTGGAACCGTGGAGATTTGGGTCCTTTCCTCGTGTAACTCCTGTGCTTTCAGGACCTGATTAAATGTGATGATGTATGTACTATTTACCTTGATGGCAGTTGTGTGTCCTTAACCTTTTGCTTAGGGTGGATTGAATAACCAATTCATACGGGCTGCTCGGGTCACGTGGCTAGTTATTGGTCCATAGTAAAGCGTTTACTTTCACTAAACCCGCTGGTGGGCCAAAAGAGAAGTTATCTGTGGATGGTGGGAGGGCTTTGCTCCAAAATTCTAAAGGCGGTAAGGGCTTGCCAGCAAGTGTAGGGAAAAGGTAGCAGAACTGGTGAGTGGGAAAGTGCGGGGGGAAAATAAGCTCTCGGGATCTGAATTGTGGGAGACAGAAGGTTGACTTTCTGTTCAGTTTTTGTTTTTGTAGTACTGGGGTTTGAAACAGGTATTTTCACATGGAGCTACATTCCCATCCCTTTAGAAAATAGTTTTTCCTTAAATACTAAAACAGGGTCTCCCTAAGCACTATGTTGCCCAGGGTAGCCTTAAACTTGTGGTCCTTTTGCTTTAGCGTCTCAGTATGCTGCGATTACACGTGTGCACCACCACACCTCTCTGGTTATTTTAAGTACTGGTGGTGTAACTTCCGATGTAATGTAACACCTTTTGATATTCTTAGGGAGATACACAGCTTGGTCTTCTTACTAAAACTGCTTTGGCCAATGAGCCTTGCTTCTTAAATGCACCTCATTATGGGAACAGAGCCATATAGAACATCAGTTATATTCAGTTTATAAAATTAATAGTCCTAAAGAAACATCAGTAAGTAAAGAAGCATGTAGTGAGGCAGAGAATTTTACGAGTAAAATTGCAGTGAGGGCTAATAGCAATGCAGGGTAGGTGAAGGGAGAACTTTACTCATGCTTGTAGCTGTGAAAAGTGAACCTTATGTGTATGTTCTGCAGGGAGGAACATGAGGGCAGAGAGGCTTCAGGGCAGGAGAATGTGACTCAGGCAGAGACCGTTGAGGTAGGAAACAGGATGGGCATAGGACAGGTGAGTGTTGAAGGCAGTGGATAACATGGGGAAGGGAAGGAGCGGGAGGGAGGTTTCAAAGGAGTTGAACATGTAAAATGTATCCCCACTTTGTCCTTTTTTTTTTCTTCAAGAAACAGCACAATTTTGGCTTGTTTTGAGTATGACAGAACAAATCATATGCAAGGGTGACTATATTATATGTATGTATTAAATGTGTATGAAGAAATCACTTTATAGCATTAAAAGCCACCCCGTATTTCGGTTAACTGTATTTTTAACAGTTGTAGTATGTGTTACACTCTCTAAATCCTCCCTTGGAAATGCTCTGTCTTACAGAGCAAACAAATGTACTACTTGAGCAAAAGAGGCAGAGTACAAAGAATATGTACATTTCATTTATGAGAAATCCTGGACCAGGAAGAGAGCTATAGTAACAGAAAATAGACATGGGCTTTCTGGAGCCGGCACTGAGTGCTTGTGGGTAGATTGAGCCTCTATCCCAGCTTCAGGTGGTTTCCCACCAGTCTTTGCTGTTCCTGTCCTCTGCTGCTTTGTCTTAATCTCTGTCTTCTCAGCACATGGTTTCTTTCTGTGTGCACATGTTTCTTTCTATCTGTAAATTTCTCCCTTAAAAGGACATCAGTTTTACTACTTTAAGAGAGTCCCTTACTCTAGTATGACCTCATTTTAATAGTTAATCTATAGTGATCCTATTTCTGATAAGGTTCATTTTGAGGTACTGGGTTAGAATTTCAACATCTGACTTGGGGGAGGGTGCACTTGAACAAGTAGCATGATGGGACCTGGTAAGCAAGAATTAGTAAATCCTATAGATACATTGGTAAGGCATTTACTTGGCAGTGGATAGGAAATAAAGTCTACAAAAATGAACTTTGGTGATGTTTCCAGGAGTCCAGTGGTCAGGATATGTCCACTTCAAGTAGCCTGTTCAAGTTGGAGTTGGCGGTTCACAGCACCAACAGTAAGAGAGACACACAGTATCTGCTGGGGCCTTAGGATTTTGGAGGCAACGTCTATCTTACTTTGTCAGTTACAACACATTTTCTCTATAACCTGAAAACCTAATAATTTTGGTGGGAGCCCATAATAAATGGAGGATCCTCAGCATACACACTGCCACACAGCTGCAGTGCCGGCTGGGCCGTCTGACATGACTGATGGTGCTCATTGTGTCAGTAGTGGGTCAAAGTATTTATGGAATCTTTACCAGCTTGGTGAATTAGAGCTCCACAATTTATTTCCTTGCAGTTCTTCATGTATGTTATTTTTTTCTTGCCTTTTTTTTTTTTTTTTTGAGCTTTGTAGTTCAGGCTGGCCCTGATCTCACTATGTAGCCTAGGCAAGGCTCGAACTCAGCAATCCTCCTGTCTCTGCCTCCTGAGTGCTGGGATTACAGGCGTGAGCCACCACACCCAGCTTTCTTGCCTTTTTAAATTGAAGAAATCATCTGATTCCGTTTAGAATAAAAACAAGTGAAGCAATCATCTTTGTCTTGGCCTCCAGAATAAAGGAAAAGTACTCCTCAATTGCAGTAGGCTCAGATAGCACTATCAAATGAAGGAAGTTCATTTGTACTAATTGGCTGAAGAGTTTCTTTAAACCACAAATGATGTTGAATGTTATCGAATGCTCTTTCTGCATCTAATAAGATGATTGTATGTTGATTTCACTTTCTCATCATTACAGTCAATTATATTAGTTTCCTAATGTAACTTTGTAACCTTATCATTTTATATTGCTGTTATGTGTTGATTGGATTTGTTAATAATTTGTAGAAAACTTTCTCAAAGTTTATAAAACATTCTGTATTTTTATACTATATTTTAGTCAGGGTCTGGAATTGAGAAGTGTATCTTCCTTCTATAACTCTAAACAGTTTTTTTGGACTGGTGTTATCTCCAATATACTTGATAGAATTTACCAAAGAGCCCAAGTGACCTAATGTCTCTTTAAACAGAAGTTTTATTTTTTTGAATTAGGAATTCAGTTTCTCTAGTTAGGTATATATGATGTTCTTCCTTATATGTTAAATGTTTTGGTTTATTGTATATATCAATAAGTTATTTCATCTCAGGTGTCATCATTATTGCTTTCATACTATTTATATTACCTTGTTATTTAATAACTATACGTTGTTTCATAACCCATTTTACATTGATGTTATTAGCAGTTTGTGTTTTCCTTTTTGTTTTTCATCATTTTTGTTGTAAGTATGTATGTTCTTTTTTATACACCAACATCTGGGTTAGTTAATTAATCATTTTATTTATTCATTTATTCATTCATTTATTTGTTTGTTTGTTTATTTTTGTGGTACCAGGGATTGAACTTGGGTCCTTGTGCTTCCAAAGTAGGCACAGTACCACTTGAGCTAAATCCCCAGCCCAGTTTTTCTTTTTTTAGTTTTTTGAGGTAGGGTCTCCTTATGTGGTTCAGGTTGGCCTTCAATTGCTTCATAGCTCACATTAACCTTGAACTCGCTGCCATCCTTCTGTCTCAGCTTCTTATTAAAGTTTTGTCTGTTTTTCTATGTCATCAACATTTATTTCTTTTACTTCTTCTGTTTCCATCTTCTGTTTAATTGCTGTTTTCTTTTTAATTGTGTAAACAATTATTTGATGATTTGACTCGAAATGTTTCTTCTTTTACAATACAGGTGTTTAAATATGTAAATCTCCCTGTGAGTATTGTTTCAGATGAATCCTGTAAATCTTGATGTTGTACTTCATTATCACTGAGTTTAAGTATTTCTTCTATGTTTCTTTCTTTCATTTATTAGAAGTATGTTATTGAATTTCCAAACTTGGAGGATTTTACAGGTAGCAGTATTGATTTCTAACTCCATAATGTGCAAAGGATATGACTCATATGATTTCAAACTTTTCAACTTTATCATGATTTTTATTTTGCTAGCATTGTCAATGAAAAATTAACTTGGACAGAATGCATATTTTTTAGTTTAGGCTATAGCATTTAGTAATGAGACTCATACATTATGTATCCTTACTGATTTCTTTTTTACTTGATTTATCAATGATTGAGAAAGAATGTCTAAATTACTACTATTTTAAATCTAATTTCTGTCTTTGGTTTTGTCAGTTTTTGCTTCAGGTATTTTAAAGCTCCTATTGTGTACTACTTTAGGATTCTTACATCTTCTTAGTCATTGACAATTTCTTTACTTATTAAAATATACTGTGGAAAATAAATTTACAACAGCAGGCAGGGGCTGAGAGGCAGCTTGTAAGTTTTTAAAGTGATTAGTGATGCCTTAAAAGGGAGTTTGAACCGACTTGAAAGCTAGTAGCTATATGAAAGAATGTTTCGGACAGGAAAACCAGCAGGAACTGATCCCCTGAGCTGCGAATGTGCTAAATATTTTCAAGGCATAGCAAGAAAGCAAGTGTGGCTGAAGATAAGTAATAGAGAAGATAGTAGAAGGGACAGAAAGATATAGGAAAGTCTTGAAGGTTTTTGTAAAACTTTGGCTTTTGTTATAAATGGCACAAAGTCACTGTGTGGATTTAATATGACTTACCCCAGGCTCTGACTTATGTATTAGAGGGATAGTTCTGGCTCCAACATTAAATACAGAGTATCATAGCACCACCAGGAGAACTACAGACTGTTACAGCAATCCAGACAAAAAAGAATGATTAGCTTCAGTGTGAGCTGCAGAGGTAATGAAGTATAAGAAAAGAAGAGGTGTCAAGGTGCCTCCACACTGGGGCTGAATAAATAGAATGACTATTCCTGTTTGTCAAATTGAAAGATGAGATCTAGCCCCGTTTATTGGTAACACCCCTGAAAGTGCATCCTAAGTAATTAAAGTTCAGTGAGGACTCTGTTAGGAATGGCTTTGCTATGGCTGTATCTGTAGCCCACAGCTGGTGAAAAAAAACCTGACTCTGGGGGTCAGATGAGAGCAGCACTGGAGGTGTTTTTTAGATTTGGATGTGAATGTGCCTAGAAAAGATAAACTACTCTCAGTCTCAGTGCACTAACAGGAAGTGCTGGAAGGATATCATGACCAAAGATACATTAAAGCATGAAAAGTCAAAAAATACAGTGTTCTCAGTTATCTGATTCAGTTTAATTTTTGTGATTTTTTTTTTAACCACAGTGACTCGGAGAGTGAATGATCAGTTTGAGTTCTACACTCTTATTTTTTTCTCTTATTAGTAGAGGCATACATGATCAATGAAGTGGCGAAACAAAGAATGGAAAGAGAAGAAAAGCTAGCGATGTCATCATTCACAATTAGTTGTAACCCTAAATAATGTGGACTGTTAGAAAAGACAAGCACATTTTTGTTGTTATTTAAAATTCCAAAATTTGAGAGTGACGTCATTTAGAGTGGCAGAATAAGGATCTAAACTACTGCCTTCACAGAAGCAATGATAACATGGGCAAAAATGGTCACAAACTCAAAATTAGTGAAGTTACAGAAAAGCTTATCAATAATTACTCCATTGTCATTAGATAAATTAGAATAAATAAGTTAACAATGGCAAAACTAGATACGCTGTGTTTTTAAAAACTAGAAGAATTTTGAATTTTTACATAGAAATGATAAGTGCTTGAAAATATGTATATATTCTTAACATGACTGAATGTATTAAAACATCCCATGGTACCTATGTGCAGAGTTATGTATCAAATAAGTAAAAATAAGTCAATAACAAAATTTGCCATTTCTTTTATAATATTCTTTGAATACACTTTCGGTCTTCAATAGTTCCATATATATATATATATATATATATATATGTATGTATGTATGTATGTATATCAGCTTGTGTGTATGGGATTAATTTTATGGTGGTTAAATTGAGTCCAAAAGAAAGTATTGTAATTAGAATCAGATATTGTATTATAAAATACATGCTGTGGTTCTGTGAAGGGCATAAATTGAAATATTATATACTGTAAAAGAATTGTACGCATAGCAAAACTACATATAATGAAGCAGAGCTTAAGACTTCCCATGTAAACAAAATTGAAACAGTTTTTTTTGCCAGCAAACCTACGCTATGAGAGATCCCAGAGGGAGTCTTTCAGCATGAGCTCCAGAAAACCATACAGCAAGTCACATCTGCAGGAGGAAACAAAGAGCATGAGTAGAGGAATTACTTAGGTGAATGTAAAGATGAGAATAAGTGCAATTCTTGTTTATAACTTTTCCTTCTTAAAAGACAATTGTATAAAGCAATAATTACAAACTTGTGTTGTAATAGTATATTGCACATGCAATAATAAGTTGTATGGCAAAGCATATCGGACTAGGAGAGAATAGAGTTATATAGGAACATAATAATGAAGTTGGTATCAGTATGAGCTACATTTTATAAAGGTGTTGCATTTGTTTCCTTACTCATTTATAACAAATTGATACAAATTGGATGGGCTAAATGAGCATAAATGTACTCTTAGGGCTTTAGAAATCAAAAGTCAAGATATCAGCAGAGCTAGTCTCCCTATGAAAGCTCAAGGGGAAAAAAGCTTTCTTGCTTCTTCACAGTTTCTGGTAACTTCTTACAGTTCTTGTCAGTTCTTCTTGTATCTCTGTCATTACACAGCCTTCTTGGTCTATTTCTAGGGCCCTGATTGCATCTGTAAATACTCTACTTCAGAATAAGATCACACTGGGGTTTTGGGTAGACAGAAATTTGAAGTGAGGGGGGAAATTATTTAACCCATGATAGATGTTGCAGTCATCAGAGTGACCACTATTGAAATCATTCATACAAGTGAAAAAGCAAAAAAAAAAAGTAAAAATAGTTCAGTGGAAAGTACTTAACATCAAAGTACTGATGAGGAAAACAGAGAAATATAAAAGTAATACATTCACAAAATGAATAACGAAATGAGCAAATGTATTAAACATTTTCATTAAAAGGAAGAAACTGACAAAAGCAACATGATCAATGACAAAATTACACTTTTATTTCCAAGTGGAAATCAAGTAAAAAGAATACCTTGCAAACCAAGAGAAAGAAATGTGTTAATGTCAGATAAAATTAATGCTGTTAAAACATTACTAGATACAAAGAAGTATATGTATATATATATATATATGATAATGAAAGTATAAACTTAATGCATCTAGGAAGAGAAACCCAAAATACATGAAGCAGAAACTGTTAAAATTGAAAGGAGAAATAAACAATGTAACAATAATGTTTGAAGTCTTCAATAATGTACTCTCAGTAATAGAACAAGTATCCAGAAAATCATCACATATATAGAATATTTGATGTGTGCCATTAATCAACCAAGAATAAGAACCGTCTGTAAAACATTCTCTCCAAAAATACTAGGACACTTATTCTGAAGCACACAATGAATGTCTTCCATTATATAAAGAACATACTTTTGGGCTGGAGACAGCTTAGTGGTTCCAGTGCCTGCCTGGCAAACACAAGCTTCCTGGTTCGATCCTGGTAACCACATACATTACCGGGCATGGTGACTCATGCTCACCAGTAATCAGTACCACACACCACAGTGTCAGGTGTGGTGGCTCACGCCTGTAAATCCCCGCACTCTGGAGGCGTGGCAGAATTGCTGAGTTCAAGGTTTGCCTGGGCTACATATACACAATGAGCTCAGGGCCAGCCTGAACTAAACTACAAAGTGAGACCCTGTCTCAAAAACAAACAAACAAACAACAGCAACAATATGTTTTGGCCTAAAAATGCATTTAAAAGAATTTAAATTATAATACATTCTCTGAGAGTATTGGAATGATGTTAGAAATCAACAACAGAAGGAAATTTGAGAACCTCACAAAGATGTTGAAAATATGCATCACACTCCTCACTAGTGAGTCAAAGGAGAATTTACAGAATTTACAAAATATTTTGAATGAAAAGCACAAAATACAAAAACAGTATGCGGCTAACACAATGCTAGAAACAAATTTGTTGTTATAAATGTTTAAATTATGAAATACATATAGCAAATCAATAACCTTATACATTTGGAAATTTTAAAATTAAAAAAAAACAATAAGTAGAAAGAATGAAATAAAAATGACTAGAGGGCCAGAGATTTGGCTTAGTGGTTCCATTCCCTGCCTAGCAAGCACAAGCTTCCTGGTTTAATCCCCAGTAACCATATACAATAATACTAAGGGTGGTGGCTCACACCACCAGTAGTCAGCACCACGTACCATAGTGCCAGGCATGGTGGCTCAAATCTGTAATCCCAGTATTCGGGAGGCAGAGGCAAGAGGACTGCTGAGTTCGAGGCTTGCCTGAGCTACATAGTGAGCTCAGGGCCAGCCTGAACTACAAAGCAAGACCCTATCAAAAAAAAAAAAAAAGACTAGAAAGGAAATAATGAAATGAGGGAATAGAAAACCAATAGGAGATATCGAATAAAAATTAGTTCTTTGAAATAAATTTGGCAAGCGTTAGGTAGAATGACCAAGCAACAGAGAAGAATACAGCAATGAATTAAAAGAGATGTGACTACCTACTTAGTAAAAACAAAACAATTATGTTAAGTATATTGTGAACAATTTTATGGTAATAAATTAGGTAAAACTGAGTGTGATGGCACAGCCCTATAATGCCAGCACTTGGGAGGCTGGGGGATGAAGATTGCCTTGAGTTTGAGGCCATCCTGGAATACATAGTGAGTTCAAGACCAGCTTGTAATAAATAGTGAGACCCTGCCTCCAAAAATAAAATAAAATAATAATAATAAGTAAATAAATACATAAAGTAACCAAAGGTTTGTTTGTTTGTTTTTCTTTTTTTTGAGACAGGGTCTTGCTTTGTAGTTCAGGCTGGCTCTGAGCTCTCTATGTAGCCCAGGCAAGCCTCAAACTCAGCCATCCTCCTGCCTCTGCCTCCCAAGTGCTGGGATTACAGGCGTGTGCCACCATGCCCGGCACTGTGGTATGTGGTATTGATTGCTGGTGGGCGTGAGTCACCAGCGTTGTATGTGGTTACCGGGGATTGAACTCAGGACCTTTCACTTGCTAAGTAGGTGCCAGAACCACTGAGCTAAATCTGCGGCCCATGTAACCAAAATTTTATGCCAACAAAGTAGATACCCTAGAAAAAAATGGACAAATTACCACAGAAACAAAACAAATCAAAGAATAAACTAGCCAAATAGAATTTGTAAAGCAGTTCACTCTTCACCAGTTATCAATACCAGCAGAAGACTGAGTACTTGCCGACAGTATGCACTAGTATTGCTCTGTGTGTACAGGTCTGATGAGACACAGTGCTCGCACAAGTTAAAGAAAATGATATTCATAGATAGGCTGCAGGGCACAATTGAAACCCAAGATTCATGGAGAGCAGATTCCTTGGGGCTTAGTAGAGCTGTATGTGTCCCACACTTCGCCATGCTGGAGGGAACCAAAAGTACACACTGACCTGGGTTTTATTTCTGGGCGCAGCTGGAATCACCAGAGTGAAGCATCGCAGGACATTCTGTTTTAGGGTGGACAAGTACAGAGCCTGGGCTGCTCTGGTCACTTCCCTTAGGATGCCGCATCCCCCACATATTCTGTAGTTACTCTGAGAACTACTAGTCAGAAAAGGTAGGACAACAGAGTCACCATGGCCACCTGGTGATTTGTCTTGCAGAACTTTAACAAGAGAGTGAATTTGACATTTAAAAACTTCCCACCAAGAGAATCCCCGTCCTATAGGGCTTCACTACTGAATTTTATCAAGTATATAAAGAATAAGTGACACATTCTTTACAAGTCCTTTCAAAGAATACAACAGGAGAAAACACCATGCTGCCAGCATTACCTTGATGCTAAAACCAAGTAAAGACATCATAAAAAAAATGAAACTACAGATAGATAACCATGGTGCATATAAACACAGAAATTCTCATCAAAGTATGAGTAAAGTGACTCCAGAAAAAAAGAAAATACGTAACATGACCAAGTGGGGTTTATCTTAGGAAAGCCAGTCTTATTCAACATAAGAAATGCTGTCATCACGGGGCTGCACACGGGAGAGTGAGGCACAGAGTCACACAGCACACCAGACTCTGGGGAGGTTTCTGGAATGCTTCTGCTTTTGTTTAATGAATGCAGTGTAGGGTGTTATATAGCATAAGTGGTGGGAGGGGGTTTGCAGTGGCTATTGGGGACTGGTCTACGGTTGTCAGAGGAGAAGCCCAACATTGGGGAGGACTGGGCCTCTCCTGCCATGGTGTGCCCTTTTGCTAAGCGCTTGCTTTGGTCTCAATTTAGTCTACCGAGGGCCAAGGGCTCTCTCAGGACCTAGGAGACTGGTATGCAGTGTGGTTGGCTCAGTCAGACCTGGATTTTGCCATCAAAGAAAATCACTTTAATCAATTTATGTCTTTTGTAGAATAAAGGACAAAACTACATAATAATCACAGCATTTATAAAAATTCATCTGACAAAATACAACACTTTTACATAATCAAAACCACTCATCAAACTAAAAATACAACTTCCTTAAACTGATCAAAAGATTCTGTGAAAAATCCACATGTACCATCATACTTAATGGCAGAGCCTGAAATTTTCTCCCTTAAGTTCATGAACAAGACATAGCTATGTCTTCCTTCTCACTATTTCTTTCTAGTGTAATGAAGAAACTAAAATATCTAAATTAGGAAATAAAGAATAAAATTATTTCTGTCATAAATGATATGATTTTATATATAGAAAACTCTAAGTGATATATTTTAAAACTACCAAAGCCAGTGAATGGCTTTGGCAAATTCACATGGTATATGAACAAATAATAAACAAAAAGCCATTTTATTTATTTTATTTATTTATTTATTTATTTATTTTTTTGAGACAGGGTCTCGCTTTGTAGTTCAGGCTGGCCCTGAGCTCACTATGGAGCCCAGGCAAACCTTGAACTCAGCAATCCTCCTGCCTCTGCCTCCCGAGTGCTGGATGACAGGTGTGAGCCACCACGTCCAGCACTGTGGTATGTGGTATTGATTGCTGGTGGGCGTGAGTCACCACGCCCAGCATTGGATGTGGTTACTGGAATCAAACTCAGGACCTTGTACTTGCGAGGCAGGCACCACCACTGAGCTAAATCTCCAGCCCGCCATTTTATTTTTGTATATCATTAGTAAACTGAAGATGAAATTAAGAAATCAATTTAGGTAGCATAAAAATAAAAAACCTTTGAAATAAATTCAGCCAAAAATGTACAAGAATTGTATGCTGAAAACTATATAGTATTGTCCAAAATATTGGAAATTAAATAAATGGAAAGATATTCTCCTAAGGTACAATATTGTAAAACTGGCATTATTTCCCAAATTGAACTACTGATGTAATGCAGTCTTTATTTTTTCCTTTATTGAGTTTATTGGTGGATTTTAGACATACATTATGATCACATTCAAATTTAATGCAATCTTTATTATATCTCCAGCTAGCTTTTGCCTAAATGGAAAAGCTGATCATAAAATTCATAGAAATGCAGAAGGCCTATGACAGACAAAACAGCCTTGGAAAAGAGCAAAATTGGAGCATTCTTTTCATTTCTAAAGCTAACTACAAAACTATATTAATCAAGATAATATGGTTATGACATAGAGGCCCATAAACTATTGAAATAGAATTCAGAATAAAGGAATGAACCCTTACATTTATTGATTTTAAGAGAAGCCAAGAAAACTCATGGGATAAAGAACAGTCTTTTCAACAAATGATACTTGGACATAGTGAAGAAGGAAGTTTGAAGCTTTTTCTCACACCATATACAAAAACTCACTAAAAAGGACAAAAGGTCTAACTGTAAGAGCTAAACTACAAACGCTTTTTTTTTTTTTTTTTTGAGACAGGGTCTCGCTTTGTAGTTCAGGCTGGCTCTGAGCTCACTATGTAGTCCAAGCAAGCCTCGAACTCAGCAATCCTCTTGCCTCTGCCTCCCGAGTGCTGGGATTACAGGCATGAGCCACCACACCCGGCTTTTTTTTTTTTTGTAAACTACAAACTCTTAAACACATTTATCATGTATCTAATCTATATATTGTGATTGTGGGGTAAGCAATGGTTCTTGGATATGACACTTAAAATTCAATAAAATGATAATTCTATTACAAATGGGAAGAGGATTTGAATAAAGATTTCTAGAATGATGATATACAAGTGGCCAATCAGAAAATGAAAAGATCTTCAACTCTTTAATACTCTCAATCATTTAGGTAAATCCAAATCAAAACTAAATGCGATAGCCTTTAATACTCACTAGGGTGACCATAAATAAAGAGTGTTAAAATGAGTATTGGTAAAGATGTGGAGAAATTTAAACCCTCATACATTGTTGCTGTGTTGGTCAGTCTTTCAGTGCTATGGCCAAAAACCTGAGAATAATGACTTAAATAGAAGAGATTTCTTATAGCTCATGGTTTCAGAGGTTTCAGTCCATGGTTAGCTGGCCCCATTGCTTTTAGGCATAACATGATGACAAAAGGATGTGATGAAGCTGCACACTTTGGAAGCCAGGAGAAGAAATGGAAAGAGACATCAAGGATACCAGATATAATTCCCAAGTCATGCCTCAGTGAGCCACTCCCTTTTACTGGGTCCCTCCATCACTTCCCAGTTATGTAAACAAAGTATAATTTCATCAGATTAGTCCATTTGTTAAAGATCCCAGTCACTTCTGCAAAACTCATCAGCTTGCAACCAAACCTTTAGAACATAAATTTGGGGGATCATCTCAAATCCAAACCATAGCAGCTGGTGAGACTGTATGAAATGCTATAGCCACTTAAGGAGAGTCTGGCAAGTCCTCAGGGTAGAGTTGCCGTATGACCCAGCAGTTCCACTCTGTAAGTACACATCTAAGAGAATTATAAACATATAGTTGTACAAGAACTCCCCAAAATTCCAATGGGGCTTTCTCTGCATTGTCAAAAAAGTAGAAACAACACAAATATTTGTTAGTGATGAATGGCTGAGTAGGATGTGGAATAATTTGTACATTGATCAATAAGAAGGACTGATGCAGGCCTCTCCATGCATGAACCTTGAAAGGAGAGTCACATGAAAGAAGCCAGACACAAAAGGCCATAGAGCATATAATATTCCTTTTATCTGAGAGGATTAAAGTTGGCGAATCCTTAGAAAAAAAGTTGCTAAGTGCCGAGATAAGAATTTGAAGAGAAATTACTTAGAAGTACAATGTTCCTTTTGGGACTGTTAAAAATATTGTGTAAACCTACAAAAAAAACCTAATAAACTGTTGGCTTTCAAAGGTGAATGCTATAGTATAAATTATATCTTAACTTTTAAAAATCCAATATACAAATTTTACAGATTATCCTCAAACTATGGTAAATAAAGTTTTGAAAGTTCACACATGCTTTTTCTGGATGCGCTTGATTAGATCTTAAATATGCTCTGTGACAAACAGAAAGGATTAATCTCATTTGTGTATTTCCAAGAAGATCCACCATTCAAAATCTCTTCAGTTATCTTTGCTTTCTTCTGCATTAATAATTTATCCTTATGTAAAATTAAAAATGAAATAAAATTGATCACAACTCATAAACACTTTCAATAATGTATAATTCCACAATAGTAAATGGTGCAGCAGTGAGAATCAATCATTAATGAGTTTGGCACAGTAAATAGACTACTGATGATTTACTATTCTCTTCATAGTGACTTTAATATCGCCTCCCTTATCAGTCCATCAAACGTTTCTGGAAAGCCATTTCTGGAAATGGTGTTTATCTAGGGATAAACTTGAAATTGTGGATTGTAATCAGTCTTTGGAACTTTGATTCTAATAGCAAATCGATTGGGGGGGACATCAGAGGTAAGAACTCCAAGAAGTATAGAGTACAGTTTTACATATGGAAATATTTACCTCCTAAAATACCTGTGCTACTGTTCCATTCACATTGTCACTCTCTGCCAATATTCAGCAATGCTTTCTCCTTTAATCAGTGCTTTTGTGGCCCTGAAAATACCACCTTGAGTGTGTGTGTATGTGTGGGGGGTAATTATCATATGCTCTGGGTATTCCTGATTGTTTTCATTGTGTGTGACTAGGGTGCTACTCAGACTGATCGCCAGTCAAAGACTTCATAGACAAAACATCAAGGAGGATGCAGAGCTCTCAGGCATTCTTGAGACACCCTTCATTTTCCCACCCACATTTATTCCATCTCAACGTGTGTGCACTTTTTTTTTTACTCCCCTTCCATATTCTCTTCTTCAAGTAGTCATTCCTCCCAGGCTACAAAGTTAATTTGTCAGTGCTTTGGATTCTGTCTCTTTCTTTTACCTCTTATAAGAAATTTGCTTCGCAGTTCGCACGTTTTGCTCTGTACATTCAAATTTGATCTCCACAGTAACTACTCTCGGGCATGTAGACATGATTCTCTTCTCCATACAGCAGAACACTGCCCTGCCCACTCCCTCCATCCCATCATGTTTCTTGGCTCTTTGTTTCAAGTCTCTTAAAGAATGATTTACTGTCACTATAAGCTCTATATGTCTTGTTCACCAGTCATTTTGGTCAGTTTCCTGTCCACTACAAAACCTCAGAAACAGATTCCCCAGCAGAATAACCTTTTCAGTTATCGGCTCCATTTGGATGATTTTCTTCCTTATCTTACTCAAGTGCATCTCAAAATTCTGGATTCCTGCCTATATACTCTCTACACTCACTTTTCCTTTTTGTGAGGGGTATCACTTTCCAATTGGACTTGTCAAGGGCACATTTTTTATTTTACCTGACCTCATTTCTCATTTTCATGACGAAGTACAGTACATCAGTGCAGTGGATTAACCTAGAACTCCTAGCTAGACTGAGTCAGCATGGTTCTGGGCATGAAGGCCCACCTGAGAATGATTGCCAGTGGCATAAAAGAAGATGTGAAAGGGAAGATTTTATGCTGCTGATTTTCCTGAAGCATCTTACTGTGGCTGGTTTCCCCCAATATGAACTCAGTTGTTCTTGGCATCAAAAGAGCTCAAGTCCTTGCTGTCGTTGGGAATGGCTGTTGTCAGGTGAGCCCTGGCCTTCACCTTGAGCATCACTTCTCGGCTCCAGTACAGATCCTTCAGCCTAGTGGCACAGACCTTTCATTCCACCAGTCTTAGCTTCCACCACTAGCATTTGGACTTCGCAGTTCAAATCCTCCATGTGGACTTGCATGAGACATTAGGGTACACTCTAGGCCTTCAGCTGGACTCCTGGAGGACATTGCCTTGGGCTTTAGCTGGATTTATGTGGGATATTGCTATGGGATTAGGCTTTCAACTAGATTCTGGGTTTCTAGCAGGAGGACACATCTCTTGCATTCCTCTCCATTTGACTTTTTGGGTGAATATTATGAAATAATCCTATAAATTGTGCATCCTGTATTAAGTCTATCCCAATGCAAACCCTAACTACAACAATCACCTTGAAGAAGCACACAGATACTTGTCAAATAAGTGTTCCTTTTCAATCTCTTTGAAGTCATAACCCAGGCAAGGCTTCATCCTTCTCCATTTATTCATTCTGACTATTTAACTGAATTAATCACACATTTACTTTTTGTCTTCAGCCAAATCAGATTGATTTATACATCTAACATTACTAAATTCCCCACTAATTGACCCCATTGTCTTCAGGTTAACATATTCCACAAGTTCCTTTTTTCCTTAGTTCAATGTAAAAGCTTTCTTCATCTTCACTTTCAAAAACATATCTTTGTAAGTACAAGATTACAGATTGCTGTACAGTTATTTGCAATATAGTTGCTGAAACTAGACTACCTCTGTTTCCATATGGTTACTTCCTTGATGGAATTTAGGTAGGGTCTGTAGTTGACAGAAAAACACCTATGCGATAGGCTAACCCAGCTTTTATGGATAGCCTGCCTTTTAGAAGGTGACTTCCTGCACATTTCTGAATTTTTTCTCTGCTTTGCCAAGGCCCAAGATATCCTCTATGATTATTTTAGTTTGGGATGGATCAGAGCTAGACAGTATGAGTAGGGTAGGTGTGTATGATTGTGTATGTGTGTGTGTATGCAAGACAGAGAAAGAGAGAGAGAGAGAAAGAGAGAGAGGGAGGGATGGAGGGAGAGAGGGAGGGAAGTGTTGGGAACTAAGGACAATTCATTCAAATTTATGACTTACTTGGATTTACTGGAGGTCTGCCCTGTCCCATGGGATTAACTACTGGGATTATTGTGAACATCCCATTCTGCAGGATTTTAAACTACAAGGATTGTAGAACTACAAAATCTACTTGGATTTAGGGATGTCTGCCCTGCCCTATGGGGATTTTGACTATAGGGACTGTTGTGGATAACCACCTTGTTTTATGCATGCTAGGATTTTGGGTGTGAAGGCTTTGTACCAAATAAAGGTGTGGGGAGCTCTGGGCATTGGCCTTTTCTGTTTGTGTGGTATTTTGCTTTTTGCTGCTGCTGTTCAGAGCAGCAAGAGTTGAGTCCAGGCTCAGCCTTTTCTTCAAGGTTCGATTTTGTTGTTTGTTGATTGTTAATCCTTTTGCTTTGGGACTCATGGGGGACTGGAGCTTGCCACAAGGGTTCTGGCTGCATCTTCTTACCCTCTCTCCTACAAGGAGGGAGGGAGAGAGAGAGAGACAAAAGGAGAAATTAATGAGAAAGGAAAAAAGAAAATTCCATTTTGTTACATATATAATATAACAAAATAAGTTCCTATTTAAGTACCTTTCCATTCAATGAGAGATTATGCATTGAGCTTCAAAAATTTAAAAAAAAAACTTATCAATTTCTAACTCCTATTAAGAGTTTCCAAGTGATTACTTTATACATGTATTTTACAACATGTAATCAGGTTATTTGCTTGTATAGAAGTGCCCCAGATATTAATTATAAATAATGTTTTAATACTAATAAATCCAAGGTTTTTTTTTTTTTACCCCTATTATATTTAAGTAGGAAGTTCTTTTGTCTTTCACTCACATTCTTGTATGTTGAATAATTTAAATGTATCCTTGATCCAGGATATTTTACTAACAGTAATACTTTTGCTAACATGGTGGTCTTGTGCTTTCAATAACAAAATATAACTTTAAAAACTTAAAGATCAGGGCTGGAGGGTTAGCTCAGTGGTTCCGGTGCCTGCCTCGCAAGAGCAAGGTCCTGAGTTCAATCGCCAGAAACCACATACAATGCTGGGTGTGGAGACTCACGCCCACCAACAATCAATACTGCATACCACAGTGCCGGGTGTGGTGGTTTACACCTGTAATCCCAGCACTCGGGAGGCAGAGACAGGAGGATTGCTGAGTTTGAAGCTTGCCTGGACTACATAGTGAGCTCAGGGCCAGCCTGAACTACAAAGCGAGACCCTGTCTCAAAAAACAAAAAACAAAACAAAAAAAAACTTAAAGATCAATAACTATAAGAACACATTGATTTTATGTCAGATATATTTACCAATACATACAAAGTGGTTCATCAGGAAGTGAAGCTAAACCGGGAATAAAGTTAGCTTTATTTTGTTTAGTGCTAAGAAATAACATGCAGGGTGGTGTTGTAAGATAAACAGAGTAGGTGTTATTGTCACTGACCTTACTTGAAAGTTGAGGCCTTTGATTCAGGACCAGGAAGGATAGGCATTTCTCAGTGAAAGCATCATTAGTGAACCGTACACTTCTCCTGCCAAGATGCCACTGGAGTATCCTGCTGTTTTCATTTTTGCTTTAAGAAACTGGCAATAAGTCCAGGTTTGTAGAGTATAGAAAGTCTACCCTCTTTCTTTGCAAACTACCTAACCTTTTTTCTCTACTTGCTTTTGAGATAAACTTTAGCCAGAGGTGGTCTTCATTTCCATTTTGACAGGTCTCTGCAAGGATCTCTTCTTTATTCTCTTTGGGAGTCAGCATAATTTTATTTATATCTCAGATGATCTATTGCAAGGAGCGTGAAAGAAGTGTGAACCATAACTAAAAAGAGATGTGAGGGGGAGAAAGGTGTAGTTTGATGACAGAAATAACAGTATAGGTGTTCCTTATGGGCCTGATCATGAAAGCAAAAGCAGGAGACCCAGTGGGGGAAGGGATGTGAGTAAAAGAGAAGGTGAAGACTGTGCAGTGATGAAGGACAAAGCTGCAGGACGACCGGCTCTTGCGGTTAAGTGAGAGAAGACAGAGGGTTGAGTATAAGGATGTTTTGTTGGAGGTGGGGGTGAGCACCCCAGGTGGATCTGAAGAAGCAATTTGGGTCAGAAATTTGTGGTAGGCTTAGAAAACAAATGGTACCCTTGTGGGGCGGTGACTCTCACCTCGGAATGCACAGTGCTGTCTGGAGACACTGTGACTGGTGCAACTCAGGCACACTACCAGCATGAGGCGGGTAGAGGCCCTCAGTGCACAGGAAAAGCACAGAACAGGGAATCTCGTAGCTCAAAAATGTCCACAATACCAGAGGTAAGAAACCCTGTTCTAGAGCAGCTGTGGACAAAAGTCTAAAGTGTTAAGGTCATGAACATTTTAGCTTTGGAGGGCATTTGATTTATGGTGCACACACCCTGCAGTTTCATTGAAGAAGTGTGGGCCTTGACAATACATGAGTGAGCAGAACTGCCTGGGTCCACTTCCGAAAACACAGCTGGGGCATAGCTTGACATCTGATGACACCCCCCCCCCATCTGCAAAAGTCCTTTGCTTATTCTGCAACACCTAAGAAATAAAAGCTGAGTTTCAACTAACATAGGTGGCATCTGTCATTAAATTCTCTGCATTCCCGATGAATACCAGGGCTCTACCTTGTTGGCCATACCTCTAATTGGTGCTTTGTTCATGTTTTGACACTTGGATTTAAGTAACTGTAAGTCAGTAGTCACCTCTTTTTTTTCAGTTCAGCCACTTTTTCATCTGGGGTAGATAACCTCCTGGTAGCCACTGCTCCTAGTTCACATGGGACTGCTAATCTCTACTGTTTTCTACAAAAAGAATCTCAGGCACTCCCCCCAAGCCCAGTAGTGTTCCTAAAGGAACCCTCAAAAAAACTAAACTATACTGAAAGGTCATTATTCTAACAATGGCGTAGCTAGAGTTCATGCCACTTCAAGTGTTCTTTCCATTTGCCGCCCTCCAGCGTATCTGAATATGTTGATATATTTAAATAGAAAATTAAACTGTATAAAGAAAAGTGTAGAATTTTTACCTTTACTTATTACAGTACTCTACGATGTACTTAGAATAGGAAATTAAAATGATCTATGGAGAAAAAAATTAAGGTACTTTTCGCATATTTATTTGTTATATTAAACATATAGTTTAACGTAATTACACTGCAAAGTTTCTATGACAGCTTACAGCTTGACGGAAAGCAGAGCCAGGGTCCAAGTGCTGTCTGTGCTCCAGGCCGTCTCATCGCGGTGACGCAGCAGCGTGGCCAGCACAGGCCGCGTGCACCGGGCTGTGCTGAGGGGTTTCCGTGCACTTCTCAGCCTGGCCTCTCAGTATGGTGCGTGTGTGAGCGCGTGGGAGATCTTTGCTCAACGTCAGATACCGTGCGAAGGAACCTACGTTATGCCACGGTAGTGGGCCACAATAAATTGATCCTAGTCCATAATAAATTACAATAATTGGTAACTGATGAGAGTAAAGGAAATACTGATAATCATTAGTGATATTTTAAAAACAGTTCTTTACAAATGTTTTTGAAATGCTCGCAGTAGAAAAAAGTGATACGATTTTAAGAGCTTAATAACCTGCAGGTATAAATGGACTAGATTGCTACAATATAATTTTTCTTTTGACCAATAATGCTTCCCCCAACACAGGGTGGCGCTTCCCCTCTCCAGCTGTGCCACTGATTATTTTCTATCTCATTGTTCTTCTAATGCTTTTTCTTCTATTATTAATCAGCACCCCAGAATTAGAGCTGTTGTCGTTTTATTGAAAACAACTCACCAATTCTCTGTAGGATTCAGTCTCATGCCTCATGATCTAGAATCTTTTATTCATTAAATTTTTGCTCATCAATAAATGACATGGTCCTTTGTACAGAACTATACAGTTGGTTTATAGTTTTCAGATTTTGTAGTTTTCTGAAATCAAGAAAAATGCTACTTAACATCTTAGGCACTCATCATTCTTCATTTTGAGACTCTAGGTAATACTGTCAGAATTTCCATCAGACTCAGTATTTACCTTACCTGGTACAGCATAGTAATATCTAAACGGGAATTAGAAAAACTATCTTGAATGTTTTATATTTTTCTCTCAAGATGTGGCTCATATTACTTTGGGAACTTTTCTTTCCTTCCTTTGTTTTGTTTTGTTTTTTGTGAAACCATGGATCAAACTCAGGACTTTGCACTTGCCAAGCTCCCAGACAGGTGGCAGCACCACTGAGCAACACCCCAGAGCCAGGGACTTTTTTTTTTAATCATATCCTTACTTATAATCTGCCCCAATGGAAGAAAAACAGCTAATAGAGATCAGGCATTTCAAAATTTGCTGAGTTAGAAACTGAGCAAAATGAAAGAAGAAAGACCAGAGGGTAAGAAGATTAGTACAAAATGATAATTAAATTGTAGAGATTAGATAGAAAGAAAAAATGGAAGAGGAAAAAATAAAAATCCGATGCATGAGGAGTGACAAGAGAAAGAACAACAGAAATGAATAATTTTTTTTTTGAGTCAGGGTCTCGCTTTGTAGTTCAGGATGGCCCTCAGCTCACTATGGAGCCCAGGCAAGCCTCAAACTCAGCAGTCCTCCTGCCTCTGCCTCCCGAGTGCTGGGATTACAGGCGTGAGCCACCACTCCCGGCACTGTGGTATGTGCTATTGATTGCTGGTGGGCGCGAGTCACCACGCCCAGCATTGTATGTGGTTACTGGGATCGAATTTAGGGCCTTGTGCTTGTGAGGCAGGCGCTGGAACCACTGAGCTAAATCTCCAGCCCCAGAAATGAATAATTTAAAAGCTTTCTGCCTTCACTACATCTTGATATAATTTGGCTTACAAAGGAACATGACTTCGATAAAAAATTTTATGCTTTAGAGTAATATCAAACTCATATAGGGTGAAATAAAAACAAATTCATGCTCATATTGGTACAAATTCCCCAATGTTTTGTGTGTTTGTGAGCTGTGTATATAATGTACCAATAAAGTTTACTGAATAATGCAAAAAAATTCGTGCACTAAAATGAATTTTCCTTATAGCAAAAATTGTATGTACTTGAATGGGAACCAGAAAAAATACTTTGCCTATGAGAATTTAGGAGGTAAGTCTATCTTATTGTATTCATTGATATATGTTTTTCACCAAATGCAAGGATCTTAAATTCAATCTTAAAATGAATTTTTTGATTCTTTAGATTAATTCTTCTTGGGTGTTTAAACATTAGACATTCAATTTTAAAGCTTAGTAATAATTGTCAAAGAGTAATTTAAAATGAGATGCATGATTTTTCTCTCATTTTGAATTATTTTAGTAATCTGATATACTTGTTTTGACACTATATTTGCTGGTTAGATTAAAATATCATTTGGAATTTGGCACCGTTTATGAGATGGTGAATAAAATCAAACACTCAGAATATTGTTTAAAAGTATAATTTTTTTCACAGTGAAATAATCTTAAGTTCAAATATTGCCTCAAACATTGACTAACTTGGAAAAGAGCAAGAATTTATGTAAGCAATCAAGTTTCATTATCTTGAGCAGTAAAATGGGATCGTAATATTCTAGTTCAAGAAATTTGGCCAGAGGGTTTTATGAGATAATGGAGCCTCAGTATGAAGGACAGTGACTGCAGGAAGATTCTCATGAAATAGTTGCTTCTATTATTACCCAAGTACTTGACAAAACTCAAGTATTTCTGTGCCTGCTAAACTTTTCCCCATTTTTCTTTTATATTCTGATGTTTCATTTATCTAAACAATGAGATTTCATGATAGAATGGTGTATAAAAACAAATACCAACCCTGTGAAATTTCTTTGTGCCTAAAATAGTTTTGTTTTTGCATATTTCTGCTTGTAGAAAAATGTCACACTTTCAGCTTTCCAAGTACAAACTGTTGAACAAATTTATGTAAAAGAGAACTGTTTTCTGAGGTCAGTAAGTGGAAGGGAAATTAGTAATTTTTCCCCCTATTTCACCTTTTTTCTCACAATTGTGTAGCAATTAGTTAAGACTTGAAAAATCTCCTTTTGCACTAAATTACAATTGAGACTTTTTTTTCTTAAATTGAGGGTCAAATATGTAGTCATCATTTCCTCAGAGGACACAGAAAACCTAGCTCTTACTATCTGTTGCCACCGAGAGATTTATGTTTTGCCCTTCCTTTTCAAAGTGTCATTAAGTGCCGTTACTTATGTATAATATATTCATAATGACGTCCCTGAAGCTGGGATTACAAGTTGGAATGTGCCATGTGGCCAGTCACCCTCTTTAATAATTTAATATGAGTCAGTCAGCCCTCCATAAGCATTCTTTATTTGTTTTGAGAATGCTCACTTAAAATATATGAACAAGATAACAGTGAGGTATACTGTAGATTGCCTGGCACAGATCTGGCTTATATCTACTGTAAGTCATCCAGAACACTTACTTCTTCCAGCATTTCTTGTCATTCCTAAAATTGATCTGTCATACAATAAATTATATGGTCCCTATAGACTCAAAAAAATGGAAAGCTCTTCAAAAGAGACAATAAAAATAATTAGGAATTGGAGAGAGTTCCCATAATCACTGAAGGAATTAGTTCTGCTTGTTGAGGAAAACCCCTACAAGGAAGATATTCTTCAAGAACTACACATAGAAAGTGATGTTTTAAGAGAAGTCAAGACTCTGCCTTCTTTCCTACCCAAGGCTGCATAGTAACACATATAGAGATAGGCTGTGGAGAGAGAAGTGAGTAGGAAGAAGACATTGTAAGTCTACCTTGCACTCGTTAGACAGGTCATCTTTTTTTTTTTTTTTTTTTGAGACAGGGTCTCACTTTGTAGTTCAGGATGGCCCTCAGCTCACTATGTAGCCCAGGCAAGCTTCGAACTCAGCAATACTCCTGTCTCTGCCTCCTGAGTGCTGGGATGACAGGCATGAGCCACCATGCCCGGCACTGTGGAATGTGGTATTGATTGCTGGTGGGCGTGAGTCTCCATGCCCAGCATTGTATGTGGTTACCGGGGATCGAACTCAGGACCTTGCACTTGCAAGGCAGGCGCTGGAACCACTGAGCTAATCCTCCGTCCCCAGGTCATCTTTTTCTTGTTTGAATATTCTTTAAAAAAACAGAGAGACTACAGCCATACTTTATGGATTATCAGTTTTCCCCAAGGCATATACCCTAGAGAAACTTGTACAAATGTTTACCAAGATGTACCTGTCAGGATTTATGGCTTTATTTATTTATTTATTTATTTATTTATTTTTGCTTTTTGAGACAGGGTCTCACTTTGTAGTTCAGGCTGGCCCTGAGCTCACTGTGGTGACCAGGCAAGCCGCCGCGAACTCAGCAATCCTCCTGTCTCTGCCTCCCGAGTGCTGGGATTACAGGCGTGAGCCACCACGTCCCATCCGGCATTGTGGTATGCGGTGTTGATTGTTGGTGGGCGTGTCTCCACACCCAGCATTATATGTGGTTACCGGGGATTGAACTCAGGTCCTTGCGCTTGCGAGGCAGGTGCTGGAACCACTGAGCTAACCCTCCAGCCCTATGGCTTTATTTTTTGTTAGGCTCATACTAAATGTAACTCATCTACCTGCTGAAAGTAAAAATATGAAGTATGGAGTAGTCAAACAATGGAATATGCCATATATATGTAGAAAAAATAATTGAACTATAGAATATTGAATGAGAACATGTTACCAAGGAATACATGAAGTATACATTTATCTGTATAGAACTCAAAAATAGGTGAAGCTAAATGTCATAGTATAGGTGGCCCTAGAAGAAGACCTTAAGTTAAAATAATTGGACTATTAAGTTGAAACTTAGAAAATTAAATATCTATAATCATTTCAACCTATGTAAAGCAGCCAAATGCTTTGAGTATTTTGTTTGCTAGGGAAAAATAGAAGAATGAAGAAACAAGCACTGGGGAAGCAGACAAGACAGTGCGTGCTTAAAAGCCCCAGTGCCCTGTGTCTAGAACTTGATCCCATTAGGGAAACTAGAGGGGTAGGGAAATATATACTTCCAAACACATGTATTTTAGAGGCAATGTAGTAGAGGTGTTTATACAACATTTTCTGTCCGTTGTATTGCAGGCCTGCTTCAGAGTTTGCATACACTTCCTACAGCATTCTCTCTACCTTTAACATGTACCTTTAATAGTTGGGGCACATGTTTTGAAAGGCATCATTACTGACACCACAGGCTGAATTGCTCCTGAGCCATTCTTGTTCTTTGTGCAACCACCATTGGCAGTTTTCCAAATGACCCAATGAATGGTTGAGGCAGTATTTTCAAATGTGTTCATTCCCCCAAATCTGAAGGGGGTCTACTAATATCTGTGCTCCTTTTTCTTAGTTGTAAGAATTGAAAGGTGCAATAACTTGTCCTCAACTTCCAAAGGCACCTGTTGGCAGATACTAGACCACTCAATGTCTAGACACTCCACTGATGCTGCAGGTCCCCAAATCATTGAAGAAATTATATCCAACCCTCTGACGTACATGGAGATCAGGAGAAGTACCAAGGTCCTGGGAAGAAAGTGATGTTCTCTTCCATCATCTGTCATAATCCATGTATTTCTGGCAAAGGCAAATTGGTGAATTAAATGGACTTATGATGGAAATAATTTCCCTGCATCATTTAATCTTTGGAGGGAGACACTAATTGCAGCTATTCCATTCAGGGTAAGGAATTGTTTCTAATTTACTGCCTTGCATGCAGCAATGAATGCCTCCCCAGGCATGTGGTCAGAAGTCCTCAGGTTTTTACTATCTTGTATATAATTTTGATTTTACACCACAAGTTCAAGGACCCAATTTAAGTTAAATCTCTTCTATCAGTTGCTCAACAGATCTGTTTTTATTAAACAAAGACCAGGGAAATAACCTTGGGTAATTCCATAGACTCTAGATGTTCAGAGATGTAAACACTGGAAGAACTTTATTTGTAAACTGATCACCAAATGCCTTTTCTGTAACTGGTTGTCCATGGTATTTGGGATCTTGGTAATTCATGTCTGATCATGTGTATATAAGCTCTTAAGAAACATGAGTATTCTCCGTCCCGCAGTGTTAAGTTACTTTTATAGAAAGATTGGGAAATAACTAGGAAAGTACATGCTGTGACATCGAAAAGTCCTTCCTTGGGGGACCAGACCTTCCCTTCAAATGATAGCGTCATATCCACTTTCCTTCCCATGGCCATGGGCTAACACTGGCATTTGTTCTTCCAGAATCTTGTTCTTCCTATTCAAAAACAGAGAGCTCAGCCACACAGCAGTCTCTTTTCCCCTTTGGCCTGGCTTTGAGGAAAAGCTGCCCCAGCAGGACTGGAAACGCTGGTTCTTACTGCTTTTGGAAAAGGAGTGTCCTAAAAAAAAAAAAAAGGAGCATCCTCTGGATCCTCCCCAGGCATGTGGTCAGCTGGCAGCTTCTCCTGCCCAGGGTTCTGATGACATTCTAGCACTTCCGCCCATTTTAATTCTTTCCCTCCTTCATTTCATATTCTGCTAAGGTGCTTTCAAGATTTTGCCCTATTCATTATGGGCCATCTTTTTTTTTTTTTTCTTTTTTCCAAATTTCAAAGAGTGGTTCCAATAGTGTGTTTAGATTGGCTCTAGGAGTCCTTGCCAGGATATCACATCCTGAGTCCCAATTAGTAATCTTACCTTCATCCACCTTGTATTCCAACTGCTCATTTTCAGGCCCATCCTCTCACTTCCTTCTTGTACATATGAGCGGGTCCTATAGCACATTTGGCAGATAGTTTCTTTCCTCCTTCAGGGAAATAGCTCATCTCCAGGCAGGCTGTATCAAGGCATAATCCTGGTAACTGTGTAAACCATGAGAGGAAGTAGGACAGATTTTAAAAGATAAGGATACGCTCCTTTGTCCTGTGTAGAATTACTTGGGTAAATGATAATGTATCCCTCTGGTAGAAGGATTGGGAAAAAGTCACTACTTAAGTCATTGCTGTGACTTCGCAAAGCTTTTCCTAGAGGAAACCTCATGTCCCCTTCAGTGGTTGGGCCTCGTTCTGAGAATAGGTTTGTTTGGAAACTGGAGGAAGCAAGATATTTGGTTGTGGTGACCGAGTACTTATGCTCAGCTCATGACCATATGAATTATGCATGTCAAGTAATATTCTTCTTGAATGGATGCTTATTCATCTTGTCGTTAAAACCATCGAGACTATTAAAGCATGCCGATAACACAACAGCTAAGAGAACAGGTCTCTTGGTGGCCATCCTGGCTTTGCTATCCCTGTATCAGTCTCCTCTACTGAGGCCTCTGCACCATCTTCAAGCAAGGACAGGCTAATCGTGCTCTAGCCTGGGAAGAGGCACATTTATGTTGCCCAAGGGGTGCTAGATAGCCTAGAAGATCAGGATTTTTACAAACACAGTAGCCCAATCAGGTGTTCCTGTCCTGGGTCTCTAACACCATTTCTTTTTTCATCAAGACTTTGTGTTTAACATAGGAAAGTTGCTGGGACTGCAAATTTGGCATTCTTGGGAATTCAGATTCTTTCATAATTAAATGTTCTGCCTGACTTTTAACAGTCTGCTCTCTGGCCCTAAACAAGGAGAATCTTTTTCTTAAGTGCTTAAAATAATCTGACTTTTCACATTGTGTGTAGTGGCTAATGAGTTGAGTTGTACTCTGCAGAAGATGTATCCAAATCCTAATTCTTAGTGTGTATGAATGTGACCCTATTTGGAATTAGAAGTTTTGCAGATGTGACTGAATTAAGATGTGGTCATACTGGATTAGAGTAGGCCGTACCTCAGTGACTAATGCCTTTATAAGAGAAAGGGGAGGAGATTAGGAGTCCCAGAGACACAGACACACAGGGACAAAGACCACGTGATGGTGGAGGCAGAGATTGGAATGAATCTCACTGCAAGGAGCATTAAGGGTTGCTGGCAGCCAGCAGGTGTGAGGAAGCCGCTACAAGGAAAGGTTCTCCCCTAGAGCTTTCAGTGGAAGCATGACCCTAAACGGGGAGAAAATACATTCCTGCTGTTTTAAGTATGGTTTGCATTGGTTATGGAAGCCCTGGGAAATGAATACAATTAATGCTATCAAAAGAGTGTCTCGCCAGACGTGGTGGCTCACGCCTGAAATCCCAGCACTCGGGAGGCAGAGACAGGAGGATTGCTGAGTTCGTGGCTTGCCTGGGCTACGTAGTGAGCTCAGGGCCAGCCTGAACTACAAAGCGAGACCCTGTCTCAAAAAGCAAAAAAAAAAAAAAAGAGTCTCCTTGTGATATTCTGCTCGACTCTCCGTATTTAGAATCTCCAAGAATTTGTACAATACGCCTTAGCATGTGTTTCTTTCTGTTTTCATTCTATTTATTTGTTAAGCACTTTGTGTTTCTAAATTTCTTTATCAAATTTGAAAAAATTGACCAGGGTATAATTATATAATTTTCCTACTCCTTCATATCTCCTCTGTCTGGAACTCTAGAAATTTGGAACATGACCATGACCCCCAAATTTAGAGCCTTATATATGTATATAATCACATTACTTTTTAATTTTCTTATTTTTTAAACTTTGAAAATATCTTAAAGAGAAAAAAGATAAGACAGTAGCTCAAAAATTATGGCATGATCTTTATGCAGATCTACTAACCATTAATATTTCACATTGAGTATACAATTCTTTCCTTTAATAGCTTTCTGTATTCTGCATTTTATATATATATATATATATGTCTTAGGCATATTTAGCATATTAAATATATACATATATACACATGTATATGTTTATATACATATATACTGTGTATGTCCTGGGTCTCTAACACCATTTCTTTTTTGTCAAGACTTTGTGTTTAACATAGGAAAGTTGCTGGGACTGCAAATTTGGTATATTGGGAATTCAGATTCTTTCATAATTAAATGTTCTGCCTGACTTTTAACAGTCTGCTCTATTATGTTTCCAAATAAATATGTTGGCTATAATGTATTTGAGAAAATGTGATAGATGGATTCTATTACTATCACAAATTCACATTGTATATTATATGCATATCCATATATATTTATGATTTTAAAAACATTTTAGAATAATTTGCCATAAACTTTTTGTTGTTTATTTCTTATAGATAAAACCGTATTATTTTATATAGTCATCATGTAATCTCAAAATTAGGAAATTTAACATAGATACAGTATAACAATCCATAATCTTAGAAAATAATTTTACTTTCTTTTCCTGGGCCAGGGTCCAAACTGTCAATATGAATTTCATTTAGCTGTCATATCTTTTTTGTTTCCTATAAGTTAGAAAATTTCTTTAGCTTTTGTTTGTCTTTCATGGTGTTTAATTTTTGAAAGGTATAGATTAATTATAGAATACTTCTGCTTTTGGCTTGTCTGATGTTGCCTTATAAAAAGATTAGATTATAGACTTTGTGTAGAAATATTACACAAGGCTCTGTTTATCTTGTATCACATGACCCTTTACCTGCCTTCTCACTGTGGAGTTATCTATAGAGTATCAGTGTTCTATTAGGAAGTGTGGACTGAAAGTGGTTTCCCCCAGGCCAATTTCCCTGGATTATGACAGGTAAGCCAATCAGAGGCTTGCTCTGTGTGAATCCGTGGAGTGGCACTGAAGACAAAATTCAGCATGGGAAGAGCAATAGCAGGCAAAAGAGAGAATAGCTGAGTCACACTCACTGGCAGAATCCCAGAACGGAGAGCCAAGACTGCCAGCTTCTTAGCAGACAATTATTAGCGTTGTTGAAATGCAAGAGCCACTTTTATATCTAATAAAACAACTGCTGTATTTTAAACATATTTTTATTATTTTTAAGGCCTGGTTGTGGATCTGGCTCTGTTGTATGTGGAACTCTCATTAACTGAGATAACGATTGTTCTATCTTCCCTGAACATTAAGAACCAAAATGAGCTAAATAGTAACTGGCTATGAATTGTGGTGGCTTAAAAAATAGCTATGGGAGTAATAGAGGAAAATAATCAGAATACTTAAAATGATATACTACTTTGTTTTGTGGAGAAGTAATTCATATAACACAAAAAATATTTCTAATTCTAGAACATTTTCATCACTCCTGAAAGAAACCCCATACATATTCATGATCAGCCTCACTTTTCCCCTTCACTCATCTTCTGGAAACCCAAAACCAAGTTCCTCTCTCTGTCTACTATTCAGCTTTCATATAAATGGAATTATATGTTATGGGGCCTTTTGTGTCTAATTTCTTTTGCTTAACATAATGTTTCAAGGTCTACCCATGCTGTGGCATTGAATATATTTCATTTCTTTGTATGGCTGAATAATAATCCATTCTTTTATAATGTATATACCGTAGTTTGCTTCTCCATTTGTCACTGACAGACATTGGAGCTGTTTCCATTTTGAGCTATTATAAATAATGGAATTCTGGGACCATTTTATTCAGGTTTTCATGGATACATTTGTTTTTAATTGTCTTTGGTATATAACTTGGAGTAGAATTGCTGGATCATATGTTAATTTTGTTTAACTTTTTGAGAAAGTTCTAAATTATTTCCACAGCAGTGACATCATTTAGATTCCTGTCAGCAGTGCTTGGAGTTGCCAATTTATCCATGTCTGCTGATGTTTTTTATTGTCTTTTAAAAATTTTATACTTATGGGCCGGAGATTTAGCTCAGTGGTTCCGGTGCCTGCCTCGCAAACACAAGGTCCTGAGTTAGATCCCGGTGACCACATAGAATGCTGGGCATGGTGACTGACGCCCACCAGCAATCAATACCACATACCACAGTGCTGGGCGTGGTGGCTCATGCCTGTAATCCCAGCACTTGGGAGGCAGAGACAGGAGGATGATTGCTGAGTTCGCAGCGGCTTGCCTGGGCTACATAGTGAGCTGAGGGCCAGCCTGAACTACAAAGCAAGAACCTGTCTCAAAAAAAAAAAAAAAATTATACTTAGTTTAGCCATCCTAGTGTGAATAAAATGGCATCTTGTGATTTTGATATGAACTTCTTCAATGACTAATTATGTTGAGCATCTTTTTATGTTAAACGGCCATTTTTAAATTCTGTTGGAGAAATACTTGTTCATAAAATTGTTCATATTTGTCATTGTTGAATTGTTCGAATCCTTTATATATTTTGCATAATGGGCCGTTATCAACCATAGAATTAACAAACATATCCCCCCATCCTATGGGTTTTCTTTTCACCTTCATGATAATACCCCTTTTCTATTTTAATCAAGTCCACTTTACCTGTTCCTTTTTCTTTTGTTTAATCATTTCCTGTCATATCTAGGAAAGTATTCCGATATAAGATCATGCAGATTTACAGCTATTTTCCTCCTAGGAACTTCACAGTTTTGGCTTTTACATTTCAGTCTTTGATCTGTTTTGAATTTGTTTTTGGACACACTGAGAGATATGGTCCAATTCACTTTGGAATAAAGCTGAGAGCACAAAAATAACTTAGGCATATCCACATATGTTTATGTTTATTTAATTCTTTTTTTTTTTTGCTTTTTGGAGACAGGGTCTTGCTTTGTAGTTCAGGCTGGCCCTGAGCTCACTACGGTGCCCAGGCAAGCCACCGCGAACTCAGCAATCCTCCTGTCTCAGCCTCCCGAGTGCTGGGATTACAGGCGTGAGCCATCATACCCAGCATTATATGTGGGAACCGGGGATCGAACTCAGGTCCTTACGCTTGCGAGGCAGGCGCCGGAACCACTGAGCTAACCCTCCGGCCCAATGTTTATTTAATTCTTAACAAAGGTGCCAAGATCATTGTATGGGGAATAATGCCTCAACTCCTTCATCAAATAATGCTAAGACAACTGGATTGCCACATGCAAAAAAATGACAGCTCAACTTCTTCCTTTCCCATCTTTAATACTTTTATTTCTTTCTCTTGTCTAATTGTTGTGGCTAATGTTTCCAGGAACTATATTGAACAGGAGATAGTGGAGAGAGTGGACATCCTTGTCTTGTTCCCGATCTTAGCATGAAGAATATTAATTTTTGAGCATTTAGTATGGTGCTGGCTATTGGTTTGTCTTAAATAGCTTTTGTCAGGTTGAGATAAAGACTATATATTCCAATTTTCTGTAGGGTTTTAATCATGAATGGCTGTTGGATTTTGCACAGACTTGATATTAAAGCCACTCTCTGGGTTACTTTTTTCAGACAGAGCAGCAGTTCTGATAGCTGTTAGGATGTATGCCCTCATCCGGTGGAACTCTTTCCTCTTCTTAGTTGCTAGGTGGATATCTAGGTTTGTAGGGGAAAACTTTGCTGCCCAATTAAATGATTGTTAACAAGCTGTTAAAATTGTTTTCAGTTAAGATCATCCAGGGAAGTTTATAAGGAAGCAGCCCAAGTCACCCAGTCACTCTGACTCACTTTTTAGGTGACACAGGGTACATTACTTATTATAATATTAAATTCTCCACCCACAGGTAGTCCTGCCTGTGAGCTTTTTGAACTTGCCAAGCATGATCTCAGACTATGCATATTGAGGAAGGTGCTTATTTTTACATATGAGAATCTTTTCTTAGATGAATATGTGTATATGTTTTCCCAGTGGAAGCCTTTGCCTTCTTTATTTGGGGAGGCTCTGCTTTAAGAATTACATTCAGCATTCAGTGCTTTGCTCATTTGGTAAAAGTACTAAACCTTTCTACACTTCTATCTCCTGCTTATGCTTATCAGCTTTGCTTATACGCCTTTACCAAGAGGGAGCCCACTGCATCCCATTAATCTCTCTTATCTGTCTCTTATCTGAGGACCAGAGACTGGAGAGCTTCCTGTCCTGGGCATTTTGGGGTGCAAGCCCCAGCTTTCTCATGTATTAGCTATATGGATTTCACCAAATCAGTTACTGCTTCAAAAACTTTGAGTCGTGTGTAATGGAGATCGTGACGATATCACAGAAAGGTTGAGAGGATTAAAAAGTGTATTAGTTGGGGTTCTCTAGAGGAACATAATCAGCAAGGGGATTTATTAGGTAGGCTCAATGGATTGCGGACAGAAGAGTCCACAAGGGCCGTCTATTGTGCCAGAGGTGGGAGAATCTGCATAGCCATCTGAGTAATGGAGAGCCCAAGGGCACAGTAGCTGCTCAGCCCGAGAAGATAGAAGGTCAGGAACAAGAAGGATCAAGGATACAACAACAGTCCAAGGTCAGACTCCAGGAGTCACCATGCAAGTCTGCAGTGCAGATCTGAAGAAATAAGATCAGTGTCAAGAGGCAATGGGAAAGACTAGAGCTCTTCTAAAACAGGACATTCCTTTCTTCCCCTTTTTTATTCCATCCAGGCTACAACCCTTGTTCCTTGGTTCCACCCAAATCTGGGGCGAGTCTTGCCCTGTCAGTTCTCTGGTTTACATGTCAATTATCCAAAGACACACCCAGTCTAATCTGCCCAGTAATTCCTACTCAGATTAAATTGGCATATCACAAAAAGATAACATATATAAACCACCCAGCACAGTGCCAGCAAGTAGGAGCTCAAAAAAGAAGTTTTTCTATAGTTATACATGCATTGTTAAGAAAAAGTATCCAAACTTAGAATTTAGGTACCAGGTTGTATTCAATGTGCAATAAATTCATTAGAGAATTGTTTTGCTCTTTATAAAATTATTAGTATCTTGATTTATTTTACAACTTACAATCAGTTAAGGCCTATCTCCAAGGTTATATTCAAAATCTTGTAGATGTTTGTTAAATGAAAATGATTTTTCTCTGGTAGAACACATAAATACAAATGCTACCATGTGTTGGTCCAAAAGAGTTAATTAGCTTTGTGTATAAGCTAGTAATCTTCAGGTAGCATCCTTTCAGAGTCTTTTATTTTCTTTAAACTAGTCAACCAACCAGGTCATTCCCTCATTAATTTACATTTTGAAAATTTAACTTTTGACTATGTCCTGAGTACATGCATCCACTGGCATATATTGAACAGGTGCTGGGATTACAGGTGTGTGCCACCATCCCCAACCTTAAAATTTCATTTTGGGACAGAGTATTGTCCATTTGCCCAAGCTGGCCTTGAACCTGAAGTCCTTTTGCTGCAGCCTCCTGAACAGCTGGGATTCTAGGTGTGTACCACCATGCTAGGAATCTCCCACCCTTTTTGAGGGAGGTATAAACTTGCCTGCCCTACCATGCAAGTCTCCTGAGACCTAAGAGGATCTTTGTACATCTGAGGGAAGTCCTAAAACTGGTGTCCCTAACTCTGAGGTCCAGGACCTGGTTTCTTCATGTCTTCTGTCCTGACGGAGTCAGTTTAGGTCACTGCTTGGTGACTGGCTGGGCATGGTTCCCAAATCATTCGTGGGAGGAGGTGGGGAGGGTGGTGGGGCCACACTAACATTGCATCCTGTCCATAGCAGCTGTGAAGCTCAGATCAAGCCATTGCCTACACAGTAGTTTGGAACATTCACTTGAAGCCACATGTGAGAAGTGTTTTTCTGATCCCAGAGAAGTGGCTACTCTCAATCAGTGGTTCTCAACTAGAATGACTTTGAGCTTCCCTGAGAATCTCTGGCAGTGACCAGGTCATTTGTTCCACTTTGGGGGGTATGTGCCTGGCATCCAGAGGGTAGAAATAAAGATGCCACATGGCACAGGGATGTTATACTGCACAAAGCAATAATTATCCAACCCCAAGTGTCAGAAGTTTATTCAGGAAACTTCACCACAGCTAAATAGCTTCAATACAGCTAAATAGCTTCAAATAAAGCTGATTCACTAGCAAATTGTTACCTGCTAGAACAACTCAAAGATAAAATTTGGATTTCAAATTGAGAATTTACAGCCAGGCATGGTGGCTCATGCCTGTAATCCCAGCACTCAGGAGGCAGAGACAGGAGGATTGCTGAGTTCGAGGCTTGCCTGGGCTACATAGTGAGCTCAGGGCCAGCCTGAACTACAACGCAGGACCCTGTTTCAAAAAAAAAAAAATTGAGAATTTACAGTGCCCTGCTCACAATTTTAAAAAGTACCAGCTAGGTGAGGAAGCAGAAAAATGAATGACAATGGAGTATTATTCTGCCATAGAGAATGACAAGATCAATTCATTTATGTGCAAATGGAGACACCTGGAGGATTCACTAATAAGTGAAATAAACAGATCACAGATAGGCAAATACTGGATCTTCTCTTTGATATGAGCACCTGTAGATGCAAATGAGCTCTAGAAAGTATGACAGTTTTTGTAGAATAGGAAATTTCCATAGGAAATTTGGTGTGGGAATGTAATGAGAGGAAGGAATAAATGTGATTCGGAAAGACAATAAAAGAGCATGTATATAGGGGGTGGGGAGGTGTGGGTGGGTAGGGATATGGGTAAAAATGAGAATCAACTTGTGTCATATACTGGTACAGATTCCCCAGTGTTATATGTGATTGTGAGATGTATATAAATTGTACCAATAAAGAATTCAATTAAAAATAAATAAATAAAAATGAGTGGCATTACAATATCACAAACTATTACTCTTTACATGACACCAATATTGGAATCCATAAAGACCCAAAAGAATTTGTAAGCAAAATTAAAAATTCTTATGAGATGCATACAAGAAATTTCAGCAGAGAAGTTGAAGAATTAAGAAACGTGGAGCCGGGCGTGGTGGCTCACGCCTGTAATCCCAGCACTCGGGAGGCAGAGACAGGCGGATTGCTGAGTTCGAGGCTTGCCTGGGCTACATAGTGAGCTCAGAGCCAGCCTGAACTACAAAGTGAGACCCTGCCTCAGAAAAAAAAAAAAAAAAAGAAACGTGGAAATTTAAAAACTGAACATATGACAAAGTAAGTTTCTACCTTGTGATGGTAGAAACACATGGAGAAAGGGCCTGGCCAGAGGTAGGCCCTACAGTATAGCCTGGAAAGAGGTGCTCTGTCATGGTGTCCTCTCCGTCACTGCTTCTGAGCTGTGGAGGAGTGAGCAGGTTTTCCCAGCCAGGCCCTTCTTCCGTGTGTTTCTGCCTTCATTAGTTAATATTTTTCCGGTAAGAGAAGGAAGCATGACAAGATAGGCTCGCAGTGATGACCTGGGAAGCAGCGCTGTACTCTGTCCTGCGGAGGGTGGGAAGTGGAATTAATGGAATCCACTGGAAGTTGGAGAGTTTTGATGTGTGCCAAAGAGGGTCATGGATATTTGAAATAGCTGAGAAATGTCTGGGATTTTTTTTTTTTTTTGAGACAGGGTCTCGCTTTATAGTTCAAGCTGGCCCTGAGCTCACTATGTAGCCCAGGCAAGCCTCAACTCAGCAATCCTCCTGCCTCTGCCTCCCGAGTGCTGGGATTACAGGCAAGATCCACCACGCCTGGCACTGTGGTATGTGGTATTGATGGCTGGTGGGCGTGAGTCACCACGCCCAGCATTTTATGTGGTTACTGGGATCAAACTCAGGACCTTGCACTTGCAAGGCAGGCGCTGGAACCACTGAGCTAAATCTCCGGCCCTGTCTGGGATTTTTTTATACCAAGCCTTGGGATAGCCTATATTCCTTTATTGTTCCACATTCCCAAAGGGCTTTCTAGTGGCTTAACCCACAATTTTCCAATCCAGAAAAAGGTCAACAAACACGCAAAATTTTCTAGTCTGTATTTAAACTTTTCTGGATATTTTAAAAACTACAACACTGGAAAAGTTGAATGTGAGGCATTAACTTCCAGATATGTTCTGCTGCATAATGAATGAATAAATACTTACTATGGCCCTGAACTTCTGGGATGAAATGTGGTTTACATCAGTGAGCATGCATCCACATACACAGTATTGTAAGGAAAGATTTATAACTCCTGAGTAGAAAAAGATTGCTTTAGAAAACATAAATCACTGGAGAACCAAATAATAGCTTTCCTGAGGGGACTTTGAAAGAATTTACATTTGAATTGGATCCTGAAACTCTTATGTTTGAATTTATCATCCATTCTTCTAGAAATATTGTAGTTATTTATAAAATGGCATTATAGAAAAGAAATTCAGTGACAAGAGATTGGTTTGGTCTTCTAAAGATTATGAGATTTATGTTACTTTGCTGAGTTTTCTTTTGTTCTGAATTCAGTTTAGTCCATAGAGTCAAGAACTTGACCTCCAGTGGATTTCATAAAGAATCTCTTTTAGTAGATATGAAGCTTCTTTGAAATGTAAAAAGAAATCTTATTTAAATAATCCAATGGGGAAAATGGTCTGGAAATAATACACTTTATCCACTGGAAAAATTCTTCACCTTTACTTCTTAAATTCGTGTTTCTCTTGTCATGGAAATAAATGTATAAATGCATAAAATGACAAGGACCTGTAGTCAAATTCTTTATGTCTTTGTAGATGTATTGATCAGTGTGGATTGCCACTTGTTGTTTGTCTCTTCCATCATTCCTTAATGATGAAGTTAGTTACAGGAAACAATTACAGGAAATACATTTTTTATTAAGAGCTGACAGTAAAATAAGAACGTGGGCATTTAAATGCATTCTATATAAGTTTTTCTCTATCAATATGTACTTTCTCTGAGACTTTTTAATCTGAATGGATTCTTTTGAGTGGCTGACTCAGCCCCTTCCTTGCTGTGACTTCAGCTTCTATACATCTGAAAATGCCTAGAAAAACTATAGTTACCTTGTAAAATTGCTTAGAGAGCTAATTGAGATAATATGAGTGTGAAAATCATGTGGTGAATATATAATCAGGGCTCTGGGGCCATAAGGATGGTTAATATAGCTAAATGATTGACAGTCAAAATGTGATTGAGGCTTTGAAATATGTCATTAAGTCCATATTTTGGTATTGTTCTATTTTCCAGTTGCATTTTTCTTGGTACATACTACAACTATCAGATTTTTATTATATTTAAATCCATGCAGTAATATTTAGTTCTTGTATATTGTTTAATGGCTTAATGGGGTACTGATTCCAATGGTTAAAATGATTCAACTTCTCTGTCGCATGAGAGGAAGAAAGGAAATAACGTATGTCAAGCAAATCTATTGTTTTCTTCTTCTGTGATTTTCCATCTGTTGGATGGGCAGGATCATTAAGGATCATTCTGGAAGGAAAATACTATACTACAAAGCAGATTGCAGTGATAGAAAGTCCTAGGTCCTGAGAAAAACGAGAGGATTCATTGAAATCTGCATTCCATTATTAACAAACACTCCTCTCTGCATGGCCAGATGACTCTTACTTCGCCAAAATAACTCTAAAAATGTATTTTGTTACAGCGACTCAGATGACGCCAAGAGTTAATGTCTGTTTGGCTCCTAAGTCAGCCCCACTGGGCTGGCCTGGCTTCATTTTTGTCAGTGTTTATCCTTAAGCATAGCAACGAACCAAACTTTGAGTGGAATATCAATATTTAAGAGGAAACGTATTAGGAGTTTACAAATTGCTGGAAAGGCTGAGTTTGCCTAGTTTCCATGTTTTGTACTACTTGTCCTTTTATGATTCTCTGAATACATAAAATTGTTTCCCCTCCACTATTCACAAGCTTCAGAAGAGTGACAAATGTCTTTGAGTTCGATTCACAAAAGAGTTGTGTATTACATAAATGTTGGTGAATATACATACATACGTCCGAACACATGGGTTTCTTTTATATGACAAACCCGAAGTACAAATAAAGAAATAAATAAAATTTAGATAATAGTTATTAGAGACAGCTCTTTTGAATGGGAAGGGAAAGAAGAAATGGTAGGAGGTGAGAGGGACCAGAGTGAAAGGGGACAAAAAGAAGGAGTGGAAGGGGACAAAAAGAATGAAGATGTTTAATGTACACGTACCGATTCCCCACGATAAATGTAATCATTAAGCATTGCAAACATATTCTAATAAAATAATAATTAATAGGAATAAATAAATTGAAATTAATTCAGGGTAAAAAAAGTTACAAAAGGACAAAAAGTAACTGTCGACAGGGCATTAGCTGATAGAAGGGACACACTGAAATAACTGCATCCTCTATACTGTCCCCGGAGATATATTTTTTTTCCGATCAAATGGCTATAAATCTTTGTTTTTCAATTCTCCAAAATGTTTTAGGTTGGAAATGTTCTTTTACCAAAAGCAAATTTGAAGTTTTATTTTTATGTCATTAAAAAATCAAGTCATACATTTCTAACCCAAGTGCAGTTTTGATCCCCCAAAGGACTTGAAAGCATTTATTCCACACTTTTGCTTTCTCTCTTCCTCTCTCTCTTTCTTTCTTGTCGTCAGGAGAAGTGCGATCTTCGGGTCTCCTGGGTGCTTCCTCCCCACCGGTCTCGGTCCTCATTTCTAGCGGCATTTTAAGAAGACCCGGGCCCTAAGGGTGCAGGGGACCGGGAGGCCGCGGCGGGGCCTGCGGTCCGGCCCGCGCGCGCTCTGAGGGAGGCGTCCTCTGCACGCCTGTTCTTCCTTCAGAGCCTCAGGGCAGTTCGCGCGCGGGGAGGTGCGCGGGGCGCTCGGGCTCCCCCGCGCGACCGCCCCGCGGTCTCCACAGCCCGCCGCGGCGCCCCGCTGACCTCCCGGGTCACCGGCCGGCAGAGCCTCCCCGCGCCGCCATGCGCGTTCGCTTCGGCGTGGTGCTGTCGCCCGCCGCCACCGGCGCCCGGCCCGAGCTGCTGGTCGTGGGCTCGCGGCCCGAGCTGGGCCACTGGGAGCCGCGCGGGGCCGTGCGCCTGCGGCCTGCGGGGACGGCGGCGGACGGCGAGGCGCGGGCGCTGCACGAGCCGGGCCTGTGGCTCGGGGAGGTGGAGCTGGCGGCCGACGCGGAGCCGGGCCGCGTGGAGCCCTTCTGGTACAAGTTCCTGAAGCGCGAGCCCGGAGGGGAGCTCTGCTGGGAAGGTACTGCGCGTCGCGACCGGCCTCGCGGCCTCCGCGGCTCAGGCCCCGCCTGCCTCGCTCCCGCCTCCCTCGCTCCCTCCCGGCGGGGCCGGGCCGTGCGCCCCAGGCCTCCTCGCTCCCGGGCGCCTGCGCCCCTCTTCCTGCCCCAGTTAGCTGAGAAATGGCCCCGCAGAGGAGAGATTTCCCCTTTAGATTTTGAGAGTGAATCTATGAAAAGACAGAATGGTTTTCATTTGGGTTAAAAAAAAAAAAAAAAGCTAGATAAATGGTAATTGAGACGTGACCTGATTTTTTTTTTTTTTTTTTTTTTTTTAGACAGGGTCTCGCTTTGTAGTTCAGGCTAGCTCTGAGCTCACTATGTAGCCCAGGCAAGCCTCGAACTCAGCAATCCTCCTGCCTCTGCCTCCCGAGTGCTGGGATTACAGGCGTGAGCCACCACGCCCGGCTCAACCTGATTTTTTTTAAAATATAAAGACTACATACTCATTGTACCATTTTTCTTTGAAGTACAAAGAGTCTACAGTATCCTCCCCACGCAATACTTTAAGCACACTCCTTGCACAGACATACAGGTACAATCGAAATATGATATAATAAGCTAATATGTGGTAATGTGTGTATTTATGTTTTTAAGCAAAATAGCATATAATTTTGATTCTTGCTTTTTCTTGCTTAGCAATTTGTTGTGGCTACCTTCTAGTGACACTACATATAGAAGTATTTTATTTTTTAAGTGGAAAAAAATAGCATTCTTCTATCACTGTACATTGTTTTTAGTTTTCAGGTTTTCTCGGCAACAAACAATGCCTTTCTTAACTGGCAGTCCTGTGCAAAGCCATCTTTGAGCCTTTAGGTATGTTTTGGTGGAGTAGAATCCAGAAGTGAAATTATTATGTAAAAATACAGCCCCCACCCTGTACAGGGTTTTCTCATTAGCTATACCCCCAGCCCTTTTATTTTTTGAATTATGAGACATGGTTTTACTAAGTTGAACAGAGGTTGGGCTTAAATTTTTTATCCTCCTGGCTCAGGCTACCAAAGTGCTATGTTTTTTCTAGGTGTGCTATGTTTTACATTGTATTTATACCCATTTATAACTTGAAAGAGTGATACCAGTATCTGTTATGCCAGCCGTGTGTAAATTGAAACAAATCTTTTTTCAGATAAAATAAAGTAAGGCCTTTGCAGAAGCCCCATTGTAATTTAAGTTTCAAGACTGGCACCAGGTTGTCTTAGTTCACCAACTAACTGGTGTGCGACCCCAAGGGTCACTTAATCTCGCTGTGCTGTGTAACAAATGAACTCTACTTATGAGAATAGGACGTGTATCAACTTAAATGAGTACATGTGGTAAAGATTGGTTATTATGATTACTATTGCTAGGAAATGAAGCCATACAGTTAGACTCATGAAAAAGGAAATAAAATATGTACCATGGAAAGTATCACTGGAAGGCAAAATTCACTTTTCTTTAGATGTCCAAATTTTAGTTAGAAAAGGTACCTGGGCTTATTTTACATTGTTTTTAGCCTGAAATGTTCTTCTACAACTTGATTTAACATTTTTTGTTAATACTTTTTTTTTTTTTTGTACCAGGAATTAAACTCAGGACCTTGTGCCTGGTCAGGCGGGCACAGCGCCACTGAGCTAAATTTCTGGGCTTTCTAGTTAATACTTTTAACAGAAGAATCACACTGACCCTCAAGATTTCCTGCTTAATTGCATCATTTGATGAATGTAAATTACTTCTTGAAAACAGTTGTCCCTTGAAGAACTGGAATTCCTGTTCTGATTTTCATGAATGTGTAATTTCCTGAGCATTGCTGTAATTGTGAGAGTTTTAAAAACATTGAGCTATTTTATTTTTAGAAATCTCTTTACATTTTACATTAGTGCATATTGGCTATAAGGATGAATGGGTTTTATTTTGGCAGGTCTGTGTATGTCCATAATATTTTTTAGTAACCCTCCATCCCCTTGTTTTTCTCTTGCCCTTGAGGTACATTTTGAGGAGTTTCCATATGTATGATGTATTTTGATCATATGCGTTTCCCCATTACCCATTTTATGCCCTTCCCTCTAATTCCCTTCCTCTTGTCTAATAATACTCTCTCTTCTACCTTTTTGTCAACTTTTTAGATTCTACATATTAGAGATCATGTGATATTTGTTCTTCTGAGTCTGATTTATTTCATTGAACATGTTGAGCTCCAGATTCATCCATTTTTTGTGTAAATGACAAAACTTTTGTTCTTTTTAATGGTAGAATAGTACTCCATTGTGTCTATATACCACATTTTCCTTATCCATTCATATGTTGAGGGGTTCCATATCTTGGCTACTGTATATTATGCTTCAGTAAACATTAGTGTGAAGGGCCGGAGGGTTAGCTCAGTGGTTCCGGTGCTTGCCTCGCAAGCGCAAGGTCCTGAGTTCGATCCCCGGTAACCACATATAATGCTGGGTGTGGAGTCACGCCCACCAACAATCAACACCGCATACCACAATGCCGGACGTGGTGGCTCACGCCTGTAATCTCAGCACTCGGGAGGCAGAGACAGGAGGATTGCTGAGTTTGCGGCAGAAAAAAATTAGTGTGAAGGTATTTCTATGGTATTTTGACTTTACTTGCTTCAGATATATACCAAGAAGTGGTATATTTGGATCAAATGCTGGCTGTATTTTTAGTATTATGATGAATTTCCCAACTGATTTCTGCAGTGGTGTGCTAATTTATATTCTAGGGGCAGTGTAGAAGAGTTTCTCTCTTCTAGGCGCCCCCATTCTTAGCAGCATTTATTGCTCTTGTGTTCTGGGCAATTGCTAATCTGATTGGGGTGAGGTGGAAACTCAGTGTTCTTTTGGTTTGTATTTCCCTAATGGCTAAAGTCGTTGAACAACTTTTCATATACTTATTGGTTGTTTGTATTTCTTTTTGAGAAATGTCTTTACACTTTTGAGAAGTATCTTAGAATCTTTAATTATTTTGCTCATTTATTGATAGACTATTTAGTTTTTTTATATACTCTAGATATTAATCCTCCAACAGAAGAGTAGTTGGCAAAGATTTCCTCCCATTATGTAGCCTTTCTCTTCATTCTCTTAGTTATTTCCCTTGCAGAAAATTTTAAACTCGTTGTAGTTCTTGCTATTATTTCCTGTGCTATGGGAGTTCTACTCAGGACTTTGCCTATGCCTATGGCTTCAAGGGTTTCCCCTCTTATTTTGTCCATATCTTGAATTTTTCATTTTTCACAGTCATATATTTCTTTCTTGATACTGGGGATAAAGCAACTTGGGACCTTGCCCGTGCAAAGCAGGTGCAATACCACTAAGCTAAATCCTTGGCCACTCACAATCATATTTTTTAATCTTTCTCATTTTTCTGTTACTGTCTGATTTCTATTTTTTTAGAGCTGCAGGTTCTTTTTCTAATTTTTAGTTTTATAAAAATTTTACTTATTACTACATCTGTGTGGCACATATTTCCTTTTTTGATCCCCTTCCAATTTGAGAAAGATCTTTTTATATCCAATTATTTTTTTATTTTGCTCTTATTTATAATTTGGGAGTTTTAAAAATTTTTTTTTTTTGCAGTACTAGGGAATGGATTTGGTCCCTGTGCTTCTAAGGGAGGTGCAGGACCTTTTGAACTAAATCCCTGACTCAGCAAGTTAGTGTATGGATATAAATTTATACCTGAAGCTTCCTGAAGATATTAAATAAAGTGATTAAAATTATTTTGGTCTCCCCTTAGGTTTGTTCAATGATAGCTTTATTTGTGCTACAGTTTTTCTCCAAATATCTGGTGGATGATTGTGCAACCCTTTAGTTTGATGAGTAAAGAATACTTTGCTGTGCTCTTCTGGTTTCCTGTTGAAATTATCTCTCCAAATCTCTATGTGGGGGACCTCTGTAGGGTTCTGTGTAATCTGACCAAGAAAGGTTTCCCTCCTCTGCGTGTGGCTGGGGAGTGTACCATTAACAAAATGTCATCATGATCCCCTGTGGTCTTGACGATTAACAAAATAAAAAGAACTGTCCTTTGAGGGGGGTTTCTCATTGTGCTTCAACACTGAATGAAGTTGCTTTTCTCTTTCACTTCCAGGTCTGCTGGGTGGTGCGCAGACATCTCAAACTCTGGTCCCAACCCTCTCCTCTTTGCTACTAGGTTTACAGTGCACTGATTTCATGTTTGTGATGAGATAGGTGGGAATATTTTTTAGTTATAAAGATACTAATTTTTATTGGTACATTGTGATACATAATAATTACATCCATTTTGGGAATTGGATGTAGATATGGCATTTTAGGCATTTCTGTTTCCCTTGGTGGAAACCTTTCCTGCCACTCTTTTCCATACTATTTGGCTTTTTCTAATTTTTTTTTTTATCATGGCACCTGTTCTTTTTTTCTCACACTTCTTATTAATATAAAGTCATATTGGTTATATTAGCTGTGTCCTTTTCTTTTTTAACAAACAATAGAAATTGAATGTGAACCACCCTGAAGAAAAAATAAAATTGATTAATTCATGTAATCAAACCGAACAAAGCTTGTTGTAGTACTCTCTTTCCTCACTTGTTTTCTAGATATTTCACCCTTGAGTAGATTTATTTGGACATCAGCTTCTTGATACTTTGGGATGAATAGTTCATGTCCCATGGAAACACAATTGAGGTTTTAATCATGGGGAGAAGGAAAGGAAATACTGTCATGTGCCTGAAGCCTGGGAAGGGAAGAAAAGTTGTGAATCTTCTGTTTTTTTTTTTTTCTCTAAAATGTGTCAGAACTACTACAGTTCTGTGAACTGTTCCTTGGTAACTCTACCAGAAACAAAACAATAATTTGGATTAAGTGTTCCTTTGAAACATTGTAACATATATCATGATAGAAATCAAACACACTTGATGAGGAGTTCTTTTTGAGTGCAGATAGTGCTCCAGTGCTTTGGGCATGCGTGTGAAAGTAGAAAAGATTATGCATTAACAAAGGCATTGCATGGAAAGTTTGATGAGGGCAGTCTGAGGAGATTTCACTTCTCGGTGAACCAGACCAGGTGAGGTCAGAGCTGAGGTCTGACCTGGTGTGAGAAGTGGCTTTGTCTCTTGTATATGTACTGCCGAAGCGAGCACTATGGCTTTGTCTCTTGATAAGAACACGTGAGTGCCAGGACTTCCGTTGCATTAAGCTTATTCAAATATTGTCTTACCCCAACACTGCCACTAATTTAAATTTCGTTATCTGTAAAGTTTTCTCCTTCAGTGCAGATGCTAGACTGTGTGTAGTCAGTACAGAGAGGAAAGAGAAGCTTAATGCTTTCAATTCCATGACCTTCATGTTTTTTGTAAGGTAAATCACAGTGCCACATGAGCACATTAGGATGAGTTTTTGCTAATTAAAACCTTAGAGAATTAGGAGAAGGATTATGACGACATTTTGTTTTTTAGTTTAGTCATAAAAGGCTCCGCATTGTTTCTAAGAGCAGAGAGAATTATCATGGTTTGATCTGTTTTGCCAAAGTTTCTGGAAATTCTATTTGTAGATTTTTTTGAACTATTCGTTCCTCTGGAAAAAGTTAACATTCAAATTCATGAGAATCTATGTTTAGAATAGTGGAGGAAGGTCATCTGGTGGGAATTCAGGAAGGACGGAGGGTAGGAAAAGCTTGATAGTTGGCATAATATTTTGAACTTGGTATCTGACGATTAGGTTTCCCTCTCATTTATTTTCTTTCTAAAATTATAGGAGTAAACCAACAAAATTAGTTTTTAAAATTTGACTCGAATTTAAGAAAAAATGGATGCTCTTTTATTCCTCATGCAGTCATGACAAAAGTTGGTTTTATAGGGGGGCTAGAGATTTAGCTCAGTGGTTTGGGCGCCTGCCTCATAAGCGAAAAGGCCTGTGTTCGATCCCTGGTAACCACATACAACAATACCGGGTGTGGTGACTCACGCCCACCAGCAATCAGTACCACATACCACAGTGCCGGGCGTGGTGGCTCACGCCTGTAATCCCAGCACTCGGGAGGCAGAGACTGGAGGATTGCTGAGTTCGAAGCTTGCCTAGGCTACATAGTGAGCTCAGGGCCAGCCTGAGCTACGAAGCGAGACCCTGTCTCAAAGAGGAAATAGTCTTAAGTATTTCAAAGACATTTGGGCCCATTAGGGTCTGGGAGCCCCGTGTGAGGCAAGCGGTTGGTGAAATGCATTTCAGCCTCCCAGTTACGGTGTCCAAGGGAGGACACTGCTGTGCAGCCAAATGGGGGAAAAAGTGGGAACTAAGACTGCAGCCTGGTGGGACCACCGTGGGGCAGCACATGGGGCCTGCACAGGCCTGGACTGTGGGCTTGGGCAGCCATTCTTACTCACCTGCTGGTCTCTTGCCATCTTGGTTGGTTTGCTTTTCTTCCAACATGAGGTGACTTGCTAGAGGGTTTTCTGGGTACATGGTGATGCCCATGCCAGCTGTGCATTAGGATCATCCCAGGAGCTTTTTAAATGTGTGGATTCTCAGCCCATTCGCAGACCTCTGGAATTTCCATGGGAGAAGCCTGGATGTCCATAGTTTTTAAAGAAGAGCTCTCATAGGATGAAATATATTCTTTAAAGTGTGTAATTCCACATTTTCAGTATATCCTTGAGTTGCATAAACACCAACCAATGCTGATTCTGTATGTTTTTGAGACAGGAAGATGCAACCCTGTGTCATTATTAGTTCCTATTCTTCCTGTGCTATCCTGTTTCGTATAGGTGGAGTCATATAAAATCTGTGGCCTTTTGTAACTGGCTTCTTTCACTTAACACGAAGTTGTCATGATTTTTACATGTAGCATCCATACTTTATTCAGTTTTATTGCAAGTAATATTCTGTTGTATGCATGTATCACATTTTGTTATTCATTCATTATTTTATGGCCTTGTGGGTTTTTCACTTTTTGAATTATGGTGCTGTGAATGTTTGTGTAGATAATTTTTCTTTTTACTTCTTTTGAATACATACGCAGAAACAGAACTGCTGACTACAGTGGTAATTCTGTGTTTAACTCTTTTGAGAAAATGCCAAAATGTTTTCCAAATTGTCTTCACTGTTTTACAGTCCACTGAGTAGGTGTGAGAGTCCTCGTTTCTCTGCACCCTTGTCAACACTTACTGTGGCTGTTATTTTAGCATTTAGCAGACGTGAGAAAGGACATTTTGCCTTGGCTCAGATTTGCATTTCTTAATGACTGATGATGAACATAGTTTGCTTCTTGCCCATGAGCAGTTTAGAAGATACACATGTGTCTGGTACCGTCTTTGGAGAAAAACCTCCAAACCCATTGTGCATTAGAAAAAAAAAACTTTATTGGTAGATTGTACATACACATCATATGATGATCACACTCAGTATTGGGAATTTGTACCAGTGTAAGACATAATTTAATTCTCATTTTTCCTTGGTCCATTTTTAATGGGATTCCTTGATTTTAATTGTTCCATCATCAGATTCTGTGTTTAAAACAAATTCTACCTCGGGTGCTATACTGATATTGAGACTCGGGCAACAGGAAACCCCAGGATCTGCCACTCATTTGCCTAACTTGGTCTTCGCTCTGTCATGAGGAAGAAAGGAGATGGGTTTCAGAGGGTTTAGTGGAATTCTCTGTTAGGTGTACTTACTGCTGGTGCCAACCTTAAGTTGTCATCCACTGTAAACACTCTGAGCTTCTTGTCTTAGGCCACCTTGTACCTCAAGCTAAATTCTTTCTCTGGAACCCTCTTCCATTCTTAGAGTGGTGTATATCTAGATTTGACACCTCTGCTCAGCCCGTTAGGTCCTACTGCCTCCGAGAACTTTTGCACCTGGATATCCTGTAAGGACTTGGAAGTCAGTATGTCTGAACCTCCACTCATTAGCACCCGAGGGAAGCTTCTTCCTCTGTGTCCTTGAGTTGACAGATGCTGCAACTCCATCCCTCAAGAGTATGGAAACTCAAAACTCTCAAGCTGCACTGCCTGCACTGTAGCCTCTGAGGCATAATGAGCCACCTCGGGCCACTTCTTAGAGATCCTGATTTAATAGCTCTGATACTGACCAAGGACTGTGCATGTAATAATTTTTCTAGGCGCTTTGGATAAAGAGCATGTTTAGACAAATGCTGCCAGAGATTCTGCAGGTGAAATGTTGCGGTTCCTCCATAGAGACCTTTTAATTTTTATCCTGCTGGCTTGCTCTAGCTGGGTCACCCTTGCCGTGCGAGGGGCCTTCTACAGCTTCTGATTCCTTTGCACCCCTTCTCTATGCAGTCTTGCTTCTACAGTGCTCACAAAATGATCTTCGACTGGAACAATGTCATAAGTATGATCAAAACTATCTGATGATTTCTTGTCTCCTATAAAACACACATCTAAACTTCTTAGTATGGCCTTTCCGGTTCCTCACCATGTGGAAATAACTTATTTTGCCTGTTCTTCTTCTGCCATTTCCTAAAAGCAATCTGACTTCTGCTACTTAGATTTTGTTTTGCATCTGCTTTCCTACAAGCCTTTCCTCCTGCTGTACCCTTTCCTCAGATTTCCATTTAAATTATGGCAGCCACAATACTGTTCCGTCTCTTTGCCCTGAGATCACCCTCAGTCTTCCAGAAGCTCTTGGCTGTTTGACAACCTCTGCGTGAAGATGGTGATGAGGTGAAGAAGGGCCTGTAGCCAGGTCTTGTGAACTTTAACCTGGGAGAAAAGTAGTTTGTTTTTTACTGCTGTTCTGTTTTAAATATTTAAACCATTTGTTAACATAGCATGTTCTCAAGCCTAAAGAATGCCCTGGGGTAAAGCAGGTGCTCATCAAAACCTGATGGATGTATAAATCAAGCAAAGTACTCCCTAGGAGGTCTCAAACTGGAATTCCCATATTTTAAATCTTACTGGCTTTAATGTGATCATGTACCAGGAAGTTTGTGACAGAGCATAAAGCTGCAGTGCTATCTTCAAGATTCAACTGTTGAAAAGAATTTGAAAAAAGAAAACATTTAAAAATGAAAAAGACATGTATGTCCTGTGAAAAGCAGATGTTTAAATGAAAACAGACATATATATGTCCTTTGGAAAAGAACAACAATTTCACAGAAATTTTAAAGAAAAAAAAAGTCTTCTCAGAGTATTCAGTCCAGGATAACCCTGCTTCAGGCTGTTTCCAAGACCTCTTGGACATGTTTGGGAAGCTCTGAGGATCTCCGAGTCCCACTTTTCTCTTCTGTTGAAGGTGTACAGTGCTTAGACCAGAAAAGAGACGCCACATGACTTGGGAGGGGCGTCAGGTGTGGACAGCAGCAAGCCCGGAGGCAGCGCGCTGGGCTCCGGTCTTACCACTGGTACTAAACAAGCAGAGGGTAGCGCCGGACTGGGGGAAAGCGGCACCCACACTTCTGCTGCATGTGCCCCTGCAGTTTCTGAAGAACGGTACGTTTCTAGAACACAGCATTTACATATTCTTAAGCTTTATTATTCCAACTCAACAGTGTTAGGAAATTCTTGGAATCCTCACATGGAGATTTTATCTATATTCTAATTCCACTAGGTGGCAGCATGTCACTTGGGATCAACTATCATTTTTATAGTTTTCTGGTAGAAGAAATTTAATCACTGTTTAAATGAATAAAGTATTCGCTGTTACCTTTCTCTTTCTACCTCGTCATTCTCTTGTTCCTAAATATTTCTGAGCAAACCTTTTCATCCACTTATAAAAGTTAAGGAAATAAATGCGAGAGCAATCTCTTTAAAATAGGAATTGATCTGGAGGTACTTTCGGAAGAGGTAGTTTAATCTTACTGAGATGAAGGAAAATTACTTTCAAGTAGTTTTTTATGCAGGTAATTAAGAGCAGTTAATATCACCTAAAAATCCTTACCATTGGCTCCTTATAAATGCTTTATTGGTTTTTTCAATACTATCAGTTATAAATTTTTGTTTGCTTTTGGTACTGAGATCAAACTCGGGACCTTGCACTTGTGAGGCATGTGTCAGAACTGCTGAGTTAAATCTCCACCCCTTGAGGTAGATATTTTTTATTTTGATGCTTTATTCTGTATATCAGAAGATCATCACATAATTCATAGTGAATATTTGAATGTTTGTGACATATTTGGGAAATGTTTTTTACCATGGTTCCATATCAGTTTTGCGTCAGAATTTCATAGAATATTAGTTCCACGTGATGAATTGAATGAGAACCTTAATAAGTGATTTTGTGTTGGTTTCTATTGATATTGAAATCATAGGCCATTAGAAGAGCTTTGCCCAGCTGCGTGCTAGAAATCAGTAATTTAGTGGCAATGGATCTGTAGTAAGGGGAACGTCAAGGCGGCTCTTAAACCACCAGGTTCTATATAGTGTATCAGAGAAGCTGCTTTGAGAAATTAAACTAAAGTTTCTTATAAAATTTGATGTCAGGGGCTGGTATTTGCTAGAAATTTTAATTGCTTGTTTTGCCAAATGTGTACTCTTTTCAAGAAAGAAAAGAGGAAAGTCTTAAAAATTTTGTTTAAAAATGTCTATTGAATTGATATTATTGGAGATTTCCTGTCTTTCTCTAAGGTTTTAGTTATGAACTATATTTTCTCTTTTATTATATATGGAAAAGTGGTAAGTTGGGAGCACTCTATACATATTTGAAACTTTTTTGAATAAGGTTGTAACTTTTCACTGATTTGTGAGGGCATCGAACCATATAAAGTGAAAAAACTGATGTTTCACTGTCATTACATATTTATGATTGGATCTAAAAATTGCTTTAGAAATTTTGCCTCATCAAATATCAGTGTTACTTGTATCAGCAAAAAGGTTTTAGAGAAATCTCACAACTTCTTTGTACACAAATTAGAAAGCAAGGCTAATAGATGGTTGGCTAATAATAGATGTCATATAGATTCATTGCTTTGAACAGCTGATCCTCCAGTGGCATTATTAATGAACCAGTTTGAACAGGGAGAGCAGGTAACACTAAAGCACTCTGTTCCAAATCCTTCCTTCTACAACTTTCTCTCAGTGATTGATGGACCATGTTGCTATTTGCTGGTAAGAGAAAGTTGGGAGAGTTAGTATTTCGGTCGAGAGAAACAGTATTCAAAATATGATATCCAAAACATAGAAGAAAATCAAGAAGAATAGAAGAATAAAAAAATAAACTCTTGTATTTGTATTAATGTTATTTTAGAAAAGTAGAAAACAAGAGAATATTTTAAACAATTTCAAGAAAAAAGATTGCAGAATTTCAGTTAATTTCAGGTTTAAGAACATGTTTGCATGGTTTGGGCAGGTTTTGATCAGAATCTAAATTAAGTGGGTACTGGAAAAATCCTTGGTCTTGTCTTGGGAATACATGTGGAATTATCATTACAGTCCTTCTTGAAAAATACCAGGGCAACCAAAGATGTTGTTAAAACTGAGCACGTTTTAGTAGTGTATGTGTTTTACAAGGCAGTGTGTAGCTTTTAACATAGATTATAAAGATGGAAGTGACTTAAGAGAAGAATAGTAGTTAATAGCTATTATTGAGTTATTCAGCACCAGCTGTGGTAGGTCCTGTGTTAAATCCTTTTGATAGATTATCTAATTAAATTCTCTCACAACAAATCTATGAAGCAGAGGGTACTATTAGTCTATTATTTTCACCAATGACAAAATACAGGCACAGGTTGCTAAAATTATTTTCTTTTTACTGTTTTCAAATATTAAATAGAATAATTGGCCTCCTGTATCTTTGGGTTCCATATTTGTGAATTTAACCAATCTTGGATAAAAAATTGAAAAATTATTCCATAATGACTATGTAAAATACTTTTCTTGCCTTTATCCCTAAATAATACAGTATAACAACTATTTACCCAGGGTTTACATGGCATTAGTTATTATAAGTAATCTGGACGTGGCTTAAAGTATGTGGGTGGATGTGCATGGCTTACATGCAAACACTATACCATTTTCTATGAGGGTGTAAACATCCATGGGTTTTCATATCCAAGGATTATACTGGAACCAGCCTCCCGCGGAATCTGAGGGATGACTATAACTCGGAAAAGAGTCTGTCTGATTCTTGAGATAGTCTGATTCTGCCTGTAGCATTAAAATGGCAGTCAGGGGCCAGAGATTTAGCTCAGTGGTTCTGGCGCCTGCCTTGCAAGCTCAAGGTCCTGAGTTCAATTCCTGTAACCACATACAATGCTGGGCGTGGTGAGTCACACCAACCAACAATCAATACCACATACCACAGTGCCGGGCGTGGAGGCACACACCTATAATCCCAGCACTCGGGAGGCAGAGACAGGAGGATTGCTGAGTTGCTGAGTTGGAGGCTTGCCTGGGCTACATAGTGAGCTCAGGGCCAGCCTGAACTACAAAGCGAGTCCCTTCCTCAAAAAAAAAAAAAAAAAAAAAAAAAAAAAAAAAAAAAAAAAATGGCAGTCAGGAGATGCCTTCACTGTAAGTCCTTTCAGTGGAGTTCTGAGGGTGGAGGCCATATTATAATGTGTTAAGAGCAACTATGGAAGTGTAGGTGTTGGATGAAGAAAGAAAAGGTAATAAGAGATGCTGGTGGGCAGAGACAATTGGAAAAGAGGAAGAGGCGGAAACATTTGGAAAGGGTTTAAATTGGAGATTAGGAGGAGGTGAGTCTCTGCTATAGCACAGAGGTTGTAAGACCCAAATACAATCACGACCTCCATAACTCTTTGTTTCTCTTTTCTCTCTCTCTTCTCCCTTTCATGGAACTGAAAAAATTTAAAAAGTACATTTACAATGCTGCTACTTGGTTTCCTGACTTATCTAGAAATAATATAGTATGGGAAATTGAATACACTGGATATTTTTTAATTATGCAAGGTAGGAACATGTGATCCCTAAGGTAATATTCTTTGAAATTATTTATTGGAGAAAGATAATGGATGCCAGCCTATCCCTCTGACATTCTATGGCCAGGCTACAATTTACTCCTCTTGTATTAAAATATTTAGTCTATATTCTAGAAAATCTTAGTGGAAGACATATTTCATGCCAAAGTTACTTCCTAACTATGAAACTTCCATAATACATGTCTGCTGGCCCAGCTGGGTTAAGATGGAGTTAGAAGTAAAATAAACTTCAGTGTTCTGAGGGGTTCTTGGGCTAAATATGATTGTTCTGTTTTCTCACTCAAATATTGGTATAACTGAGCTATAGCTATTTAAGAGTTATCTCCTTCTGCCTAACTTTGCAAATAATTGATGTGAAGACTTTTCCATGGGCTTTAAATTATGTGACACAAAATCATGAAACTCAACCAGAAATATTTTCATTATATAATAACACTAATGCTAATAATTATCTATTTTATGATTTGGATTTGTGTTCAGGTGATGAAACACAATTCTATGAGTGTGGTGGAGTGAAAAAAAATGACCTCTTGAGGGGAAGGAATAAATATGATTAGGAAAAAAAAGAGTATGTATATAGAGGGTGGGGAGGGGGTGGGTGGGCAAGGATGTGGGTAAAAATGAGAATTGACCTGTATCACATATTGGTACAAATTCCCCAATGTTGTGTGTGATTGTGAGCTGTGTATATAATGTATCAATAAAGTTTACTGAATAATGAAAAAAAAATGACCTGACAATTTAACAATGACAAAAGTCTAGACAATACTATAAAAGCTGTTATAATGACACTCAGGGAAATCCAGCATTCAAAATTATTGGAACAATTAAATTGCAATTTATTAAACAAATGAATAAACGTCTCTGCATGTGACATAGAAAATCAATGCAACATCCAGAAAACAGCTCCAATTACAGAGATGGAGCATTTTAATATTTTGATCTTTTTGTTTTATCCTTTGGTTCATGGGATAATTAACTATCGAAAGATTGGAACTCTTCAGATCAGGCAGCCCAATCTTTTATTTCTCTTTAGAGTATCATAACATTTACTGACCTACTGATAATATTCAGTCTTGGTGCTTTGAGTCAAATCTATTAGGGAGAATTGAAGATTCAGACTTTCTGTAGAAATTATATAAAGAGAATGTAATTATTTGGTTTGATTTTATTTTTTGAAATTTATTTTTTTATTTCTTTGGTTCTGCTGGGCCATTATCTCACGATGTATCCCAGGGAGATACATATGTATCTCAGGAAGGCCTTGAACTTCTTGAGACCCTTCTGCCTTAGCCTCCTAAGTGCTGGGATTACAGGCATGTGTCACTACAGCCAGTTGGCTTTGATTTTAAATGGAAGCATACTCACTTAGTAATGCCTTTATGATGTTTTTCAGGAGGATTCATCTCCTCTAACTGCTGCTCCTTTCCTATCTTTCCTCCTATTCTTCCTCTTCCTCCTCCTGTTCCTTCTTTCCCTTTCTGCCATCACCCTCTTACTGCTATTTTTCTTTTGTAGTGCCAGGCATCAAATTCATGTTTCTCACATTCTGGGCAGTTGCTCTATCACTGAGCTACTTTCTGAGTCCCAGAATTTATAATTTTGAAATACGTTCCATTTTTAGAAGTATCATAATAAATCACTGGTTGTGAGCCTTGTATGTTTATTCTTGTAAACTATTGCTTTGATGTTGTGTTCTGCTGAAGGGACACATGTTAAAGTCTTTGCTCCAAGGTAGCCCTGTTGGGTAGTGCTCTGGACTTTTAGGAGATGGTTCCTAATGATGTCCTTAGCTGTTGGGGATTGTGAGAATTTTTCTTGCTTTGTTTCCCTGGCCTGGAGGTGAGCAGTTTGCTCTGGTCCACGCCTCTGGCTGTTGCTGTCAATGGCCCTGCTAGAGTATCAGAGCAATGGCTTGACCTAGTCAGAGACTTGGACAAATCTCCAAAACTATGCAACAAAATAAACTTAGTCTCCTAGTAAGGTATTCATCTTAGGTATTTCACTTTGTGACAGAAAGCTGACTAATACACATGCCAGCTAAAATAGTGATTAAAAATTTATGTAACATTATTCTCTACTCTTCTAAATCATGAAACCTACTTGTTTAACAGGGCTTGATTCACAGTTTGGTAAACAATACGCACATCCTGTCAGCTATTAGTCGTTGTAACCACTGAAATCAACACATGTGTTGTTGTCCATTTCCTCCTTGAATCCTACTCATCCTTACTCTCTGTTTTGTATGATTAGTCATGTTCCTAAACATACTGTTTGGTCAACCACAGTCTTCTCTATTGTAAACCCTTTCTCAGAAGTTCTCTTGTTGATGATTCTGATCTTGTACTCCATTTTCAGCCATCTACCTACAACTACAGAAAGATATCATGGTTTTCTTTCTCTGTGACCCAGTTAGTTCTTAGAATACATCTCAACACATCGTTCCAGTCAAGTTGCCTTGAAAATGGCACTGACATGAAGCATGTTAGCAATCTTTGAATCTTCTTTTGATCTTTCAGTTACAGGTTTAAGATTATTTACATAGTTAATTTACAAGTTGCTTTGTGTAACCTTTATCTAAATAACAAAGGTCTATTCATTGTAGGAGTCATGTTGAAACTTGATGTGTTAACCTCAGTCTAGAGCAGGACTGGGTACATATGAAAAAGCAGTGGTTGATTGTTAGCTGGATTGAACTGTGGAGTAGTTTACACACGAGAGTATTCATCTACCAAGGCTGCCAGTACAGCCAACCTGCTTACTGCAGGTTGGATGGCTCGAACAACAGAAATTTAGTTTCTGACTATTCTGATGACTAAAAATCCTAGATAAAGGAACTGGAAAATTTGTTTTTTGGTAAGGCTTTTTCTTCATCCTGGATTGTGGATAGCTGCCTGCTTATGTAGAAGGATGAAGGGAGGAAGGAAGAGGAGAGAGAAAGGGAATTGGAAGGGGAAGAGAGAGAGAGAGACAGACAGACAAACAGAGGGAGAGGGAGAGGGAAAGGGAAAGGCAGAGAGAGATTTCTAGCTTTTCACTCCAGTTGGATTAAACCCAACCCTTATCTCATTTAACCTCATTTGCTTCCGTGAAGTCCCTGTTTGCAAGTACAGGCATATTGAGGGTTAGAGCTTCAGCATATGGATTTTGGGAGGCATACTCTTATCCCTTAGAGTCTCTAATTCTCTAGCAATGAAAAGTTAAATAGTAAATCTCTTAGGGGAAGAGCTTCTGGATTTTGCTTCTCCCCTAAGCTTTTGCTGATTACATTTCTAAATTTGGCTTGATAGAAACATCCATTTATCTTTATTTTTCTCTAATTATACAATTTTCCTTTTCTTTCTCATATTTTCTGCTTTATGTTCTTTGACAGTATTAAAAATTAAAAATTTTCTTCAAATTCCTAGATGAAACTGATCAAGGCTCTTTTTTTTTTTTCCATAGATCTCTGGAGACTTGGCAGCAACTGAACGTGAGACTGAGCTTTATTAATGTGTCCTTCTACTCCTTTTCTGCACAGCCCAGTGTTACCTCCGCGAGGACAAACACTTCACACCAGGCTGTAAACCGTGGTCTCAAGGACTGTTCTTGAATTTTACTTAGGATCTGAGATGTGTGCAAAGGCTCTCATGACTGAGGATTAATGAGAACAAATGAGGCTAACTGCTTCTGTACAGACATCTGAGCCCACTGACTTGTAATTCTTTTTTTTTTTTTTTTTGAGACAGGGTCTTGCTTTGTGGTTCAGGCTGGCCCTGAGCCCACTATGTAGCCCAGGCAAGCCTTGAACTCAGCAATCCTCCTGCCTCTGTCTCCCGAGTGCTGGGATGACAGGTGTGAGCCACCACGCCCAGCACTGTGGTATGTGGTATTGATTGCTGGTGGTAAATCACCATGCCCAGCGTTGTTGTATGTGGTTATCAGGGATCAAAGCAGGGAACTTGCACTTGCTAGACAGGTGCAGGAACCACTGAGCTAAATCTCTGGCCCAAAACTGTGTTTATTTTGCACAACATCTCTACTTTTTCTTCCTTTCCCAGCCCATGGTAGCCACCTTTCTATTTGCTGTTTCTATGATTCTGATTCTTTTACATTTTCCATAAAACTGAGATTTTACATATATTTCTGTATCTGGCCCATAATAATAGCATGAACCTCCTGAAAGGCATCGTGTCATGGCAAAAAGACGGAACCTTGTTCTCGTGGCCAACCAGCATTTCACTGTGCATACGTATCACATTTTCCTACAATCTTTTGGTGGACACTTAGTTAACTGTATCTTGACCAGTGTGAATGTATGAATAAGGATGCGGAGGACTTAAGAGTGCAGATATCTCTTGGGTGTACTGATTCTCATTCCTTTGTATATTTTGGCTTTTTTTGAGTTCCTTATATATTCTGAGGTGTACACTGAGAATATTTTCTTCCATATTCTATTGTTGTTTTTTCACTCTATTGTTTGTGTTATGCACAAATCTTTAGTACCCTGTTTTCTTCTAGTACTTTTGTATACTTACAGCTTTAATCCAGTTGAGTTGTTTTTTTGTTTATGGTTTAAAATAAGGTTCTAATTGTACCTTTTTGTACATGGATGTACTGTTTTTATTTTTTGTAACACCAGGTGTTGGAACTACTGTTCTTATTTTGTGTTCTTTGCACTTTGTATCTTGACATACTGTGCATGTATGTATTTATTTCTGAACTCTGTGTTCTATTCCATGGGTTGATATATCTGATTTTATGCTATAGCTATGATGTTTTGAATATGATAGCTGTGAGATATATTTTGAAACCAGGGAGTATGAGGTCTCTGAATTTTTCTCTTTCCTCAAAGTTGTTTTGACCATTTGGGGTCTTTTTATGGTGACGTATAAATTAAGGGATTACATGTTCTATGTCTATGGAAAATGACATTAGAATTTTGTTAAAGTTTATTATGAATCTTTGGCTTATGTAGATATTTAAAGCATTATTTAAAATAATTAAAATACTGTTCTAATTCATGAACATGGGATACCTTTTCATTTTTTTCGGTCATCTTAAAATTCTTTCATCATACTTTTATACTTTTCAGTTTACCTTCGTAGTTAGATTTATATCTATACATTTAATTTATTTTTCATTGATATTATAAATGGAATTACTTTCTTAGTTTCCTTTTTATATAGTTCATTATCAATGTATAGAAATGGAACTGATTTTTGCTTATGGATTGTGTATGCTGTAATAAATTTGCTTTTCTGTCCTAGTAGTTTTTGTGGTGGAATCTTTAAGGATTTCTATATATAAGATCACAGCGTCAAGAAGTAATAAGTTTCACTTTGGCTTTTCCTATTAGAATGCCTTTATTTCACGTTCTTATCTAATTCTTCTGCCTAGTACTTTCAGTGCTGTATTGAAAGGGATGACAATGAGAATCCACTTTGTTCCTGAGTTTAGAAATACAGTTTTCAGTGCTTCACCATTGAGTATGATATTAGCTGTGTGTTGTCATATTTGGTGTTGATCTAAACTCTAGTTAAATGTTTTCACAGTTATTATTAAAGAGTGTTGAATGTCATTAAATGCTCTTTATGCTTCTGTCAAGATGCTCATAGATTCTGCTAATGTGACACATAAGTTACGGTTTTTGCATGTTGAACATTCTCCATCCCATCTCTCACCACAGATAAATGAGTCTCTGAACATGTTGCAGTTGGATTCAAGTATTTTGTTGAGGACTTGCATCTGTGTGTATCAGAAATATTGGTCTACAGTTTTCTTTGTTCGTTGCATCCTTGCCAGGCTTCAGAGTAATGCTGGCTTCGTGAAACAAATTTGGAAGGATTTCTACCAACACTATTTTAGTGTTTTGGGAGACTTTGCGAGATATTGATTTTAATTCTTCTTTACATGTATGGTAGAATTTATCAGTGATGTCATCAATTCTTGGGCTTTTCCCTGGTGGAAGTATGTAAATTATGTTTGTCCGTGTGTTTGCCTGTCTGTCTGTATTGTGGTACTGGGGAGTGATCCCAGAGCTGTGGGCATTTTAGGTAAATACTGTACCACTCTGCTATATCTCCAGCCCTAATGAGAAAGTTTTTACAAAAGTTATTCAGTTTCTTCACGTGTTACAAATCTCCTCAGATTTTCTGTTTCTTGGTGAGTCAGTCTGTAAGTTTTATGGGTATAGGAATGAATTTACTGACTCATTCTAGGTTATTCAGTTTATTGGCTTTTAGTTCTTAGTAATGCCTCATTATCCTTGCATTTGTTTGGTAGTGAGTCTAATATTTCTTCTTTCATTTTTGTTTTTATTTATTTGAGCAGTCTTTCCCATTGCTTACTCTAAGGGCTTGTTAGCTTTGTTTACCTCTTCAAAAAACCCAAATCTTAAGTTTCACTTTTTTCTACTAGTTTTTTAGTTTCTATTTCGTTTTTTTCTGTATTACTTTTTTTTTTTTTTTTTTTTTTTTTTTTTTTTTTTTTTTTTTTTTTTTTTTTTTTTTTTTTTTTTTTTTTTTTTTTTTTTTTTTTTTTTTTTTTTTTTTTTTTTTTTTTTTTTTTTTTTTTTTTTTTTTTTTTTTTTTTTTTTTTTTTTTTTTTTTTTTTTTTTTTTTTTTTTTTTTTTTTTTTTTTTTTT